>OY729166.1:25233780-25288780 GCA_958299025.2 Drosophila histrio
AAACAGCGGCAGTGGTAGCATCAGCGGTTGCTGCAACTGACAGCGACAGCGACAACAACAACAACAACAGCAGCAGCTATCAGACTAGCGCTGAGCTAAACCGAACTAATAATACGCTTAAATAACCATGTACAAGGTGTTTGCATTATGTAAACCACGATCGATTCTGATAAAATTTGGTGTGCTAATCAAAGATAAATTAAGCTATGTGTGTGCCAAATTTCAATGTCTTAGCTGCACTTTTTATGAAGATATGGCATTTTTAAGCGAGTAAATTGATTTATATTTAATATTATTTATAATTATAAAATAATTATAAGATTTTCTGGTGTGAATATGCCCCCATCAGTTTGATATTATTAATAATTATGGTATAATAATTAATAAATTTCCTGGTGTGAATATACCCTTAATAAAGTCAGTTCAAACTGAAGCTGAGCTAAATAACTGCAGATTATATAAAGAGATTGTCTTCTCCATTCAATATTTAATACAATAAAATATAATAGAAAGAGCGAAACTTCAATTCAATTCACACTCAATTGTGCTTTCTAATATGACATATCTAAGGTTTCAAAAATTATTGTAATTATAGCTAATATTAAAATCCTATAATTTCTCATACTTTTAGCTTTTCTGCCTGTTGGATTTTCGATTTCACCTTAATCCAAACGCGATTGCAAACTAAACAGCAAAGTTTCAACACTTCCAGTTAGATCATCACATTAACGTTGACAGCAACGGTTTCTACTAAGCTGCAGATACAACTACGAGTCTGAGTCTGAGCTTGAGTCGGAGTTTGAGTTTGAGTCCGAGTATCTCATAGATGCGACATGCGCCTTTGACGTCTGGCGGCGATGTTGGCGACAACGTCTTTGCTTTGGCATTCAATAATTTTATGCTAACAAATGCGTCGCCAAGTGGCGCTGCTTGAGAAGCTGCCACAGCAACCGAAGTGGGGAAAGGGGATGAGGGGACAGGGGATGCAGAGAATCGTTTACGGTAACATTAACACTTACCGCGCATTCACCGAGGACTGTGCAGCTCCGATCTCCTCCATGGACTTTCTGCGAAGAGAAACAGAAACAGAAAGAGATACATATACAGATACAGATACAAAGATACATTTAACTTGGGGCCTGTTGAATATTCGATTAGCGAGCGCGTTGAGGAAAAAGTTGACATTTTCTAAATAAATTAAATTAGCCGATAAATGTGTCGGCTATCGGCGTTCGCAGCGTGGCAGAAAACTCACCTGTCGCCCCAGCAAAGTGCATCCTCGCGATACCTGTAAGTAAACAATGTACAAATAATAGTCGATTAGCTTTTTCCAACAACTCTCTCTGTTTCTCACACACACACTCTCTCTCTCTCTCTTTCTGTTTCTCTTTCTCTTTCGTTGGAGAAGGTCAACAGGAAGTTGAGATCATCTAATAAACAACAATCTGTGGCAAATTGCACATCAAAGTTGCCACAGAGCTGCGCATTATCGGCAAGCTTTATAATCAAGTGCATCAGTATATAAAATTTATTGATTTTTACCGCTGCTTCCCCAACTACCCTTCCCCGTTCCCCTTTCCCTTCCCCTTTCCACACCCCCTTTAAGTCTGAAACTGAGGCCGCACAGCGCCAAACAATTTTCGTCATTGCCGTCGAACAGACCGTAAATCATTCCCCCGAAATCAGTGCCACAGTCGCCAAGACTTTCGATCCTTTTAAGTTGTCCCGTTTTGGATCCGCCAAAAAACCGCGAATTGTTGCCTGACCCTAAATCGATCGTGTTTTGATGGAGTTGAAGTCCCAATCGATAGGAAGGGGAATGGAAAAGGTCTTCGACGCGCCATGCCAATTATCAAAATTGTAATAATATTCATAAGTTTCCTTTTCTTGTTTCTTTTGCCTCTTATTTGGTTGCAGTTTATCAATCGTAGGTCAAGTTCGATTAGCTATAAACAATTATTGCCAACTGCTTTTTTGGCCAAGATTCTTTGAGGGTCAAAAGCGGAAGCACTTGCCAAATGCTTTCCGCCCAACAAAATGAGACTTAGTATTATCTTCTTTCAACACCAATTATAAACAAAATATTCACTTTTCCATAGAACTGTCTGGGAATTATGGAGCCGGTCTGGGCTTAGAAAAGTCAGAGAAATGTCATTAATGATTTACGAGTTTTGTTTAACTAAGATCGAGTCTGTTTAGGTTGTTTGACAATAATTACTAATAACTCGTTACAGTTTCCAGTTTATCAACTTTATCTTCTTGTCTATTAAACTTTTATTTTAATGTGTAATTTAGGTGAGTTAATATTTGGAAACCTTTCTCAGGATTAAACTAAAGTTCGGCTAATATATTTATGGACTCTCTATGCTATAATAACAGTATATTCCCTGACTAAATAGTTTTATTACATTATTTTACTCATTTCATATTTGTGTTGATATATCTATGATGAATCCGGCTCAACTTATGGTAAATATTATATACATAATAAATAATTTAACTTCAATGTAAAGTCTTTTCATTCCCGTACAAGTTAGTCTAATCTAATATCTAGTCTACCTTCAACAGGTTTTTGGCAGTTTCCTTTACATATAACTGATAATGAGAACTAATTTTACTCTTTATGAATATATATATAAAATTTATCTAACAATAGAAGCCCTCAATTTCTTTTAGAGCTTTGGAACTCTACGCTCCCAGCTTTTGTGACAAATCTTTGATAATAATAACTTTTGTCTGTTGCTTGAAATTTCCCTCGCCTTATTACTATAATGATGGCATTCTTCCCCTCCCCCTTCAGTTTGCTCATAAGTTAATTAAATTTGATATTGTATGTGTTTAGTAGGTTAGCACTCCGTTCTCTAGATCTGCTCCACAATGTTTTGGACCATGTCAAAACCGAGTCAACAGCTCTTCCCTCACAGCCCTTTTCTGTAACCTGTAACTTAACCAGAGACACGTGTTCTCCCTCAACAACTGATCGATCTCTCGAATGGATAGATCGGCAATTGCATCTCCAGAGGCAGCTATTTTTAAGAGTTGGCCTAAACGGCTCACTCGTAATGGCTAAGGGAGGTGGTCGAGTGAGGGGACCAGTTCAACAATGAGATGTCATTGTCGCTGTAAAAAAAAGACCACTGAAAACGCTGATAATAACAGATAATTGTGTAGAACATGGCCCAACTATTTTGCCACAACTATGCGGAGTTTGCGGGCACTGTGGCATGGGCAGGGGCAGGAGTTGAGGTTGGGGCAGGGACTGGGACTGGGGCTGGTCACAATGCGATCTTGCAACAAGCCACAAATCAAAGCCTCATCAGCGTTATAAAGTTCAAGTGATCGATTCGCGATACCAAGTCGATTGCTTGGCTTTTTTGTGTGTAGTTCGTCTGGTTCTGGCCAAGACTGTTTCTCTCTCTCTCTATCTCGCTCTCTCTCCCTCTCTCTCTCGCTCTCTCGTTGTCTGAACGTTGTCGTCGTCACTTTGATTGCGTTTCGTGCCCAATTAGTCTCAGAGCACTTGAGTGCGTAAAAACTTGTACCGCACCATAAATAAATTGGCATGAGGAAAACAGGAGCCACAGTCAGCAACAGAGTTTGAGACAGAGACACAGACTTAGGGACTTGAGAGACTTTGCAGGGGAAACAACGTCATCGTCATCGTCTTCATCGACAGCTTCGCGACGTCTTTGAGATGTTGTCGCCAAGCCAGAGACGCCGGCATTGTCAATATAAGGCTCACAGCCTGTTGCCTTTTGCCTGTTGCCTGTTGCCTGGCCAAGGGCTAGGGCTCTTTGGCTCTGTCGAGTTGGCAGTTAAAATTACATAAGGGGTCTACCAACTGACTATTAAGAGGTTGTCCCAGACGCAAAACTCAAACACGGCGCACAGCCAAAGTGGCCATAATTATGGAACATATTTCATAATAATAAGGTGTGTAATCTCCACATTTAACTAGGCTACGATATGTGCAACCAATTAACTGGCCCATCTATAAGCAGTCCCTTATTTCCTTTGCACCATTACGCCCCCCTCTTTAGGCTTGACAACTGTTCGGCGTGTTGTGGTCAAGTGATTACTGAAATGATTGCAGATACTTATTTTAGAGAAGTTATGCGAGAAGTTATCATGAAGTGTATTTCATGTTTTAAGTAATCAAAAGTCTTAAATTAAGTGGGGACTGAGAATTCATGAATTCTCAGAATCTGGCTAAAGTTTTTCGGGATTCTGATAGAGCTAGAGGAAATATAAAATGTAATAATATGATGCTTTTCAATTATGAGCTAATTGAAGTTTCTCTAGCATAGAAAATATAGCTATTAAGTTCTTAGCATTACCATTAGTTAAACCTAATGATTACTACATTAAAATGGTTATTGGAAATGAAGTCATTATATAATCGATGAAACTTTGCCTTAAGTTTTTTTATCTACAAACAGATTCTGTCAAAGTAGGAACGCATTCCATTAGTCGAAGAACTTAATGGAGTCTAAAATAATTGGTAAATATTTCTTTAGGTGTAAATAAACGTATTGATTGAAATCTCATAAATCTTAAGCTCTTTATTTGCTAAGTTAAACGGTCGCTAAAGGAAACTTAAACAGAGTTCGAAAACAATTTTACATTCAAGCTAATATATAATTAACAGCTTACAGATAGCTTCTAACACATAAATTTTAATAATTGGCTAACAATAAATTCGATAAATATATTGTAAAATATATATTGAATATTAAATATCAATAAATGTGACAAAAAATATCAAAAATGTTGGCAAGTATTCTATTATATTTCTTTTCTCTATAAATATTACTTTATCTATAGATTTTCTATTTAAATGTACATCATTTACTAATTGTTAAATAACTTTTAACTTTTTCAAAATATAAAATTTAAATATCTCAATAATTATTTACTGATTTGCTCCACTGTAAGCTGTTGGTGTCTCGTCCGTTCATTTTTTGAATGATGCTGTCAAAGCCCCCAAAGCGATTTGCGGTCAGACACTGATCGCACGCGTTGCTCCTCGTTGACAGGCAATCCAATCCCGATCCCTATTCCGATTCCGAACCCGACCCCGACCCCACTGCCTCCCCCGTCACCCGAGAGGGTAACCAATTGGCTGATCTATCATTATTGATTGTGCCCAAAAGAGATACACTGCGTGATTTTTCTTGTAATGTCGCAGATCCACTTTGTGGCTACCACATCCACTTGCGGTTGCCGTAAACAATTATTTATATTAAAGCGAAAGACGCGGACGATCAGGGAATAGTTTGATAGAGTCTAGATGAGACTGAGAACAGGCAAGTGGTAATTGAGAATTGGGGGAATGAGAACTTGTAGTTTAAGTGCAATTCCAACTGCAATCAATTGACTGAAGGTACGTCGACGAGGTCTTCGCTCATATTTGGGGCGTTTATTTCTGCTTAATTTTATTTTAACAATTTTGTATGATTTTTTTCTTTTCAGTTTTTTCTTTTATTATATTTCTGCTTCCTCTTCGCAGTAATTTTTGTTTTTTTTGATTATTTTGCTTTTGGCCTTAATATCAAATTTTCGCTCTAAATTCCGCTGATCAATGATTGCCTTTTGCCTTCCTGCATCGACGCGTAGCCTGACACTCCTCGAGCCTCGCTTCCCTCCGCCTTCCTTTCAGCTCCTTCCTCTCTCTCTCTCTCTCTCCCATCTGCTTGAAACATTGGACTGTCTGTCGTTTTGGCTTTTGAAGTCCAAGTCCAAGTCGTTGACTGACGAACTGCTCTCTGATCGACTGAACTGTTCAACTGATCGACTCTTACGATCATCGACCGATCGCCGCCTGTCTTCTTACCGACCTTGTGTTGTTGTTGTTTTTGTTCTTGTTGCTGTAGTGCGTCATTTTTTGTTGTTGTTTTTATTTTTGTTGCTTGTCGGCAGGGATTCCAACAATTTCGAAACTTCTCATACATATTTATAAGTTGGCAAAGTTTTGCAAAAAGCGTAAAGCTCTGCCCACAATTCTGTGGGAATACCCTGTTAGCAATGGGTATATGCAATAGCTGGATGTGTTTGTCCCAGGATTCTTAGATATTTTATTCTATATAATATTTTCGAGATTATACAATAGAAAACTTTTGAAAATAGTCTAAGGCAATAAAACTAATGTCGTTGCAAACGACTTTATTGCGAACATTTCTGTCATTCTCTTTGATTTATGTGTTCACTTAAATTATTATTAATGTAACACATTCCATATTGATGTTATAATATAATTCTAATTCAATATATCGTAAATATTTGTTTTTTTTACATACATTCTGAGTGAAGGAATCTATCTAAATTGAATTAATAAAAATTCAAGCTATTTAATAGTTAAATAAAATTATTAAACACTTAATAAACAGAAGATCAATTGTTATTCCTTAACATTTATGACAAGAATAGATTTTTTATTGATACATTGAAGTAAAAGTTTCTTTTAATTAGTAAACTAAATAAACGATATAGAATTTAAGAGCTTGGAAGTCTGCTTTTATATAAAATATAAAGATAGGATTGTATTTATCCTATCAGTTTATGATACAAAGAATCAAGAGTATATATTCAATAGTAGAGTTGGAGTTTCGTCCAACAGCAAAGTATCTAAACGATATAAAAATGTGAGAGCATCATTTGAATATCTATGTTATGAATTTATTAATATACTATAAAAATAGTATTCACATATAGCTATAAAAAGATTAAGAACTTCACACATCTTAGAGTAGAGTATTTATATTTCGGGTTACTTCAGCTAGTTAATATTTTGCTTGATTTTGGGATTTTCTGCCGAAGTATTCTTGGTCTTCTCAATGTTTATCTCAATTATTTGATCGCAAAAAGGAAGTACCAGGCGAGAGGGAGAGAGGGAAACAGCGAAACAGAGACGGAAAGCAAGGAGACTTTCGACTAAGTTCAATGTTCAATGTTTGATCAGTTCGATTTATGAATCAACGCTAATCACAATAAACTAAGTACGTGTATTTGATATTCCGAACAGGGATTTGTACTTTTGCACTTTGGGTGTGTGTTGCAGTTGCAGTTGCAGTTAGAAAAAGTGCAACTGGAGGCCAGGTGGTGGTCAGGTGGTGGTCGCACCTCTTCTGCCCGCGATTGGAGGGGGACGGGGGGGGGTGGTGTCGTGTTTCAGAGCCAAGGGCCAACCCTGGCACTGGCTCATGTGTGTGCCGTTTAATCATTGTTATTGTAACACGGCATGAATTTCAATTAATTTTACGCGCTACCAGAAGACAACAACAAACAGAAACAACAACAAGAACTTGGGAAAGGAGGTGTAGGGAGGGGGAAAAGGGGGAGGAAACTTGGCTGGTGACGTTGCCATCGTCGCTTGGCGTTGATGAAATTGTTGGCTCACTTTGAATTTGCCGGCAGCAAGGACATCAGCCAACTCTGTAAGTGTCTGTGTGTGTGTGTGTGTGCGTGTGTGTGTATGAGTAAGCCTGTCTGTGTGTGTGTGTGTGTGTGTAATAGCTTCATGCCTGGCGGCTGTGTGAACATCAAGCTCATCAAGCAACAACCGCCACGGCAGCCGCGGTAAATGCAACACAAACAACAACCACAACATTGAAGCTGTAATTTACTCTACTTGACGGCAACCTGCAACTTGGCTGAATCGTCTTGGCCCAGCTCTGTCTCAAGCCTCTGGCGGAGTGGGTGGAGTGACTTGACTTTGGTTTCAGCTTCGGCATTGGCTTTTAGTCTTCTGTCTTGTTCCTTGTCTCTTGCAGATCTTGGCGGCAAAGTCAATTTCCAGTGCCGGACTTTGTCCCGGCTCAAGTGTTGCGCTTCATTTGCATAATTTAATTGAATGTGACGTAGGCTGGACCTCAACTGAGACTGAGTGGGAGACGGAGACGGAGACGAAGACTGAAGCCATCTCCTTGTGCACTTGTGCAGCCGGGACAAGTGTAGCTGGTAATGCATTTGGGGTGGGACTTTTGTAACACCTTCAACCTTAAGAGGAAAATGCGCTCTGCAAATGAGCAAAGACCAATTGCAGAGGGCCGAACCATTAGTATAAATTGGCAATGGAGAAGCACGAAAAGCAAGAAGTAATAAGAAATAAGTTTATAATAAGTGTATTATAGTTATGGTACAAATGGAGAGACTAAAAGATGTTGTATGAGTATTGAAATAAATAAAGATAAATATAGTTAATAAGTTTTCATCAGTTGAATGATCTTCTAAAGACGGCAAGTCGATTGGCTTTAACAGATGAATATTATCAAGTGATATAGTTTTAATAAGGTTTAAAAAGTTCACACAGAACATAGAATACCAGTAGATTTATTATGATTATTGAAACGAACATATTAGTAGTATTAAGGACATTTTTAGAAGACGTCCTGCCGATCAGCAATATGTAGAAATCATATCTCAGATCAGAAAGTGAAATAATGTAGTTAGAATACAACTTATTTTGTTTATATAGAAATCTTCAAAGTTTTTTACAATATAAATGTGAAACTGGTATTTTAACAAGCCGATCAGACGAGCGGGCGCGACAGTAGGATAGCCTGTGCAGGTCTTCAAAGAAAAGTATTTTCATTATAATTGAATTTAAATATATCGCTTGAAGTCGATTTTGCTGTTATCGAGTGTAGGTAGCTTCCGATAGTCTGGCAACATTCGATTGCGGCTATTGATTGTTCATGTTCATGAACAAACGCGTCTTTTCGTTCATTATATCGTCGGGCGGCGCAGCGACTGCGCTGCTACTGCGCTGCGACGCATCTGCATAAATTTGATTCTTGAATAACTTTTGAGTTCAATATCCGATCGTACTGAAATTTGTAGCACACATTGAGAGTCGGATACTTGCCATGTGTGCCAAATCTCAAGTCTCAAGCTATTAAACTGCTCGTGTTATCAGCTTTTTCGAGTTATGGGCGAAGGGGGCGTGGCATCGCGATGAAATCAGGACACATTAGGCTCAAGCTTTTTATCATGTGTGCCAAATCTCAAGTTTCTATCTTTAACATTGCTTATGTTATGGTGATTTTTCTAATTTTTAAACCAACGAGACATGATATCGAAAATTGAAAATAAACTTGATCTGCGTATGGTATTCAGGAGCCTACATTCCAAATTTGAAGTCTCTAGCTCTTATAGTTGCTGAGATCCACGTGTTCATACAGACGGACGGACAGACGGACGGACAGACAGACGGACAGGTGTCAATCGACTCGGCTATTGATACTGATTAAGAATATATATACTTTATATGGTCGGAGATGCTTCCTTCTCCCTGTTACATACATTCACACAAATTCATTATAGCCTTTTTTGCCCATTTTTAATGGGCACAGGCTATAAAAAGCAAATCAAAGCACTTAGAAACAGCTACCTGATTTAATACCTCTTTAGACTTATGGAGTAAGTTATTAGTTAGTTAGTTAGAAACTATTTACATTAGCTTAAATAGACAATTAGTACCAGAAAGTTATATATCGGTATAAAGAATAGCATCGTCCTCTACATCTTCATGAAATGTAAGAGCTGTGAATTTGAATGTAGCTTTTAACAGAAAAATCATTATTGTATTGATGTACATCAAAGCCAAGTTCGATTATATAAGAAAAATATCATAATTGTTAAGTTAGAAATATAAAAATGATCTTTAATGATAATGTGATTTTTTTCTGGTAATTTATAAGATTAACTTCTACTGAATAGAAATCTAAGCTTGACAGTGGACAAACTCAAAACGATACTTAAAGTAGAAGATAATTTGAGATTCTCAGATTTAGATTTCATCAGTGACTAATAATGTAATTACATGGTCTACATTCACAACGTTTTCCAACACTTAAGTCAAGCGAATTAACAACGAAATATGTGAACAGAATCAGAGCTGTGAATTGGCTTTCAAATCGATTCAAAACGCTTCCCATAAGGTCAATCCGTCCAAATTTCCACAGTTGCAATTGCTACACACACACACACACACACACAGTCAACACATATGTTCAATCCGAACATTTGAGGCTCTGCTTCATGTGGGGAATTTCCCTTCCCAACTCTCCTCTCCTCTCCTCGTAACTCCCTCGAAAACCTCATTTCGCCGAGCTTCCAACATAATCGCAATCATAATCTTCAGCATTTTATTTCATTTTCTCGCGATGCTGTTGTTGTTGTCGTTGTTGTTGCTTTTGGCCGTTGTTCGGTTTCATTTTGCTCTTTATGCTTTACTGCAATTTCTTAATGGCCGACTGGCACAACTCCCCCCAGAGTGCCGACCCCCCTGCGAACTCCCCAACAATACAACTCCACCAATCACGTTCGAAATATAAATTGTGGAAATGATGGTTTTTCTGCTGCAGTTGCTGCATTTTCCCCATCTCCAACCCCTTTTCTCTGGACCGATGGTTAAGTCGACCTCGAAACCGCAAATACGCTGACCATCTTTTTGGGGGCAATGCCGTGGAAAATTGCGTGGCGCTGTACAGCGATCGCTTTGTGGAATGAAAATGCCGTTCGTGCTCCTGCCACGAACTCCAGCAACTGGGAGTTCTCCCCTACTCCCTACCCCCCCATCTGTCCCCATCTGCCCCCATTCCAGCTAACAGTCAAAGTCGGCGCATCTTAATGAAAAACAAACGTCCCAGCAATTTTCCAGTTAGAAGATCGCCATAGACTTCGAAGTCGTAGGACTTTGACTTCAATTCGATGTCAGAATCTTCGCATTTTCGCTGAGTGTAATTTTTAATGTGCAGCTTTAACGAATTGTGCAAAGAAAAGTGTACAAAAATAAAGGAGAGAAAAAAATGAATATAATGGAAAAAAGACTAAAATGAAATTGAGGCATCCACATGCAGCGGCAACTCTGAGATGCAGTTGGTGGGAGGGGGGGGGGGGCACAACAATCACAGTTTAGATTTCTGTTTTCAGTCGAGTCTCAAGCTCTTGTTGTTGTTGTCGTTGTCGTTGTCGGTTGTTATTGTTGTTGTTGTTGCTTTTAATATTACTTTGGCGTTTTCGTATGTCTTCGCCAATATTCGCCAAGGTAATAACTCAGGTGATTATAGTAATTATGCGTTCTGACGCGATCCAGCCACGGATAACGCTATTTCGATATAATTGAAAAATGCTGATAGACGCTGATTGTGTCGAGGCAACTCCAAGAGTCGACTCCAGAGTCAAGAGTCGAGTCGAGTGGAGAGTCGAGAGTCGAGCGTCGAGTGGCGGCAGATTGACTAACTGTCCAGTCTGCCTCGGATTCGGTACGGGTCTGGAACAACACTTGGCACTGGTAGCTCTCAGTTGGAGTGTCGATCTCAGTCTTGGGGTTCGTCTCGGGGTCCGTCTCGGGGTCCGTTTCGGTTCTGGCCCTGAGTTAATGGACGCGCCACCAATCACAGTTCATGAATTACATCGCCATCGCCATATTGTTATGGGAATGTCTTCGATGCGGTGTGCCCTCCATGCTTCTCACTTTGCTTCTCTCATCCCGTTGCCGGCAAAATGTTCTTTGATGCCGATTTCATTTTTCGATATTGAAAATAACCATGCATTACGAGAGCTTGAACCTAACTGAATCAGACAAATCGCTCAGCAGTCAAAGAGGGAAAGAGACAGAGGGAGGGGGAGTGAGAGAGACAGAGAGTGTGTCAGAAGTGAAGAAGTTCAACTTATCATCTCGTGACAATCTCTCGCTCGCTTCTCCCTCGTGGAAAGTGTTATTGTCACGTAAATTCAATTAGTTTAATTATAAGTTTCATCGATGTTGGCACCTCTGTAACGGTCCTACCTCCTCCTCCCTCCTCCCAGTTCCATCTCTCTTTTCCTTCTCCTTTCACCTCCTTATGATTATTTTTGGTAATTTTAAATTCAATCGTTAGGCGCAAGTTTTGAACTCATTTTAAGTTTAGCGCGTTCTACAAATTGGACATGGGTGGTTCACATTTTCCCTCGTTGTGAGTGGCTCAAAGGAAAAGTGGCTGATTATGATTGTGGGTGAAGTAACTTGATGGTCACGATGGCCGACCAGTTAAGCTAAATGTTTAATAGGCTTTAACAAAACTCGACAGCCCATTAAATTGAATTGTAAATTGAGAAATTGCCTCAGTACAGGAAAAGTACTACTTAATTCAGACAGGGATTATGATTGGATGTTTTTAATATTGAAAAAATACAAAATTAATTAAAAGTTAATTGAAACAAATTTAGTTACGGCTTTTGCTAACATAACAGTTCATAGGGTTATGACATTTTTAACCTAAATTTTACTTAATTAAATTTGAAGCGAAAGCTTATTTCACATCGGAAATTTTGGCATTCATTTTATGTGATATGTCATAAAATTCCAACGTTGGAGGATTATTAAGCAATGGTAATATGGTTCAATTTACGAATAATATTAGTTCTAATTTAGTATCATCTACTCTATGAAGGCGTTAGATGGTTTTACTTTTATGGTTCGCGTTGATGTCTCCGACGTCTCCTCTGAGGATGAAGGAGTAAATCATTGAAGGATCTGCGGTTTAATCTATATATCACCCTTCTTCCAACTAGTTCCCTGGCTAGCAGATTGCAGTATCGCTGAAAACACTTGTCATAGCGATAGACAAAAGCACCGACTTGAAAGTCTATGGTTCCCATTCCTAAGTCATTATACAAGCTGGAGTTCCGGACGTACCAGACAGCCCCAGATATTCGACGCAAGGCCAGATTCTGAAAAGTCTGGATCCGCCCTCAACTCGTCTGCTCCCAGACCATATCCTATAGGGTTCAGCATACAGTTGAGGTGAGCCATATTATATGACATTTATATTTTAACATGTTCCTTAGTAATTTCTTTTTACTAATGACAACGAAGAATGAATACTGTTAGGTTTTTATTTGTCATGATTCGAAGAAAATAAACATATATCGACAAATGTTGTACATAACTATAACAAACAGATATTTCATGGATATATTAAGGAGCTGTTTAGAAAAGGGCATTTTATGGAGTCTTCCATCTATAAATTTAGTTATAATTATAGGATAATAAAGGGGTAGTTTTAGATTTACATGTTTCCGTAATACACCAGTTTTATATTTTTTTTCCTATAAAAAAATTGCTTCTTCTAAATATAGTCGCTGCTAAGTTACATTTTGTTGTAAACAAAAATTAAGTAGAAGATTTACACTTAAGAGTATAACAGCATCTATATGTTCTCTAGCACATTTTATATATTTTAACAAATTAAACAATACAAACATTTAACGAGCACTAGTTTCTGGGGCCTTCGACTAACATTCTATATAAAAAACCCATTCTGTCTTAAAAGTATTCATGGTAAACTATGTAGCTTTAATTGTATATGATATACGAATAATGAAGAATTTACTTTCGGGCTTAGAAATATAAAACTCTGATTTATTTCATTCGGCGACATTTCATAAAAATTGCAATTTGCCAGCTTAACATTTACTAGCCCCATCTTCTATTTCATAGGTCGGCTTTCTTATTATATAAATGCTTCCGCAAACGTAAGCTTGATTTATTTGCTATTAATTAAACCTCAATTTATTTGCAATTTGCACTTATTTGTCTGTCCCTCTCACGCACACTCTCTATCTCTTTCTCCTCCCCTTTAAAAAGGGGTTTATGAGTATTGTATATAGGGATTTAAGTGGCATTATTTCCTATATGCAGTGCTGGGGGATTTCCTGCTCGTTCGGTGCCATTGGCAGGACAATTTGAATATGGCAACGCCCACAAAACAAAGGCGACAAACTCATTCACTCCAACACATAGACACAGAGTGCACCTGTATGTATGTTTGAGTGTGGATATATGTATTTGATGAGTTTATATATCCATGTGCAACTGTGCCGTTATTTACCTATAGTAGGGAAATCCCTGGGGCACATGCAAATCCATTGGCATGCCTCCACTTGCCGCCGCCGCCAGATGATGATGGGCCGCCGAGTGTGCGTGATGATGATGTGAATGCGGATGCGGATGCGAGTGTGGATGTGAGTGCGGATGATGGTGATGGCCGTGCATGGGATGCGTGTGATGAGCGGCAGCAACGTTCTGGACATGCGCCGCCGCCGCTGCAGCTGCAAATCCCGCATCGGAGGCCATCGAATGATGCCCCAATACAGCTGCCCACGGTGAGGCAACAAATCCGCTGCCATGGTGCTCCATTGTACGGTAGTAGCGGTAATCGGTAATCGGTTATCGGTTATCGGTAATCGGTAATCTTTATACGTTTGCACACTGCACACTCTTATCTCTTAACTATATACTATATGCGTGTATATATCTCTTATATATAATATATATATATTTATCTATATATCGCTTTGATTTGATGTCGCACTCAACTGGCACGCCAAGATGGCGGCCATTATTTACCGTTAACGCGCATGGCCGCGACGACGGCAAGGACGCTGACGTTAACGAAGCGACGGCGAATTCGCTTACACACACACACACACACTCCGAGATAGACGAAACCAAAACAACTGACAAGAAATGTTTCGCCTGCCGTCGGTTTATGGCTTCTGCTGCTGTAGGTTCCCCCCGCACGACAAAAAACAGGACGAATTTCGCGACGATTCGATGCTCGTTTCTCGTTTCGGTTTTCGCACGTTTTTGGTCCGCGTTCACCTCTGCACGGCACGAAAATTGGCGATAAACTATCGCCTCGCATCAGGAAACATGGTCGCTTGGTCGGCTTGGACGGTTGGTCGTTTTGGTCTGCGGGTTGCCGCCGCCGCCGCCGATGCTGCTGCTGCTGCCTCTGTCTCAGCCTCAGCCTCTGCCTCGTCATCATCGTCATCAACATCATCATCAGCATCTCTGCTGCTGAGCTGCAACAACGATTGCAAGCTGCAAATGGTGGTGGAGCAGGTTTTCGTAGTCCCCAAGTGAGCGCAGCCAACGCTGCCTCGGAGAGCAATCTCGCAATCTCGCAGGCCGTCCCCGCTGCGTCGAGGTCGGCAGCAGCAGCAGCAGCGACAGAGGCAGAGGCAGCCACAGCATCCCAACAGCAGCAGCAGCAGCATCCACACATACACACACAAACACACACTCAAGTGATGCCTTTTTGGCTTTGTTTATTGTTTTTGCGTTTGCTGTTTTTGCCATCAAAGTGTTGCACAAATCGGCAGACACTCTCCCGACAGCAACAGCAACAACAACACTTGCCACATGTTTATGGCAATGCGAAACAACAACAACTCTGTTGTTGGCTGCCTCAGCAGCAGCTTAATCGCATTCGCAGCTTCTCGCATCGCTTGCCCCGCTTGCCACATGTCGCCCCCCTAGTCTTGATACTTACCTGTGTGCTCTTCAGCTTCACATAGGACTATACTCTTCCTCCATCTATCTATCTCTTTCGTTCTACCTCTTTCTAGCTCGCTCTTTGCTTGGCTTCTCAGGTAGCCAAGGATGCCGCAGCATCCTCTGGAGATTTCGTTGCCTCAACAACAACATTGAGTTGTGTTCTTGGCGATAAGCAAACCTACTGGGGAGTCATTTGTGCGATTGCGGTTGTTCCTTTTTTCCCTTATTTTTTTTTGGGGTTTGCTGGGAATTGTATTGTTTAAGGCCAGTGTTGTTAAATACCGAACATATAAATATATCCTAATAAAATATTATGCAACTTTTTTTAGTTGCCGCTCTGGGAGGTTTTGCTGGGAGCTGCTAATAAAATAGAGAAGCTGTTCTTGTATGTTCTTCAATATCGTTGTTCGTTCTATGCTAAAAGCTGCTTAAGGTTAAATAGATTGTGATATGAATTTACTCTTCTGATTCTACTTTTCTCTTACCTATCTGTATACTTGACGACTATGATAAGAAGCTTATATTTATTTAGTAACTTCTCTAAAGTGTGTAAAGCTCCTTATTTCTTTAGACAAATACTATGCTGAACAATTTTGTAAGAGATAATCTCTCTACAATGATGTTTTTATTTTGCATATCCTCTTTTTAACCCTGTAAATGCATTTAATGGAGATATACAACACTACAGCCATGAGAGTTTCATATACAGGGTGGGGCAAGTTAAACTCAAGGAAAACTCTATAATTGTTTACATTTTTTTTTAGCAACATTTGCAAAAGTTTTAGCGTTTTCCAATAGGGTAATTAACTTACCCCACCGTGTATTTTGTTAAAAGAATATTATAATACCCTGTGGGTGTATATTAAGTTTGATTAAAGGATGTACCAAGCAGAAGGAAGCTTGGCTGACCCTATTAAGTATGCATATTCTTGATCCGTCTGTCTGTTGGTTGATCTGTCCGTCGATCCGTCTGTCAGTCAGTCCGTCCGTATAAACGGAAGGATCTCAGAGTTGGAAAGAGCTAAAACCTTGTTTATTTGAGCCTTTGGGGTAATCTGAGAAATATAGGATCGTTAGTTTTCTCCTTGCGGGAATAACTTTGAAAGCTTCCTGCTTAATGAATATTTTTATATATTTGTTAATACATTTATTTATGTCAGAACATTCATTTATAATCTTAAATTTCTTATGAATCACTATTATGAATATATAACTTTGAGTTTCATAATCCTATAAGTAAACCTTTACTTGAGCATCTAGTTAAGATTTCATTCTTTCTATACAATTATCCTTTTCTATTTAAAAGTTTGTGTTACTTCTTTAGCTTAGTGCTTCAACTCATTACTTAGTTAAATCATGCTTAAGAACTAACTTTCCTTTAAAGATTCTTTATTTGCTGCCAACATATTTTTTTTTACTATTTAATCTTATAAGAATTTCCATTGGCATGTATTAGCACAAAACCCAACAATTCCCAAGCTCTGCATTTATATTCATAATCAAGTCGCAAACTCACAAAATTCAATTTCAACTCTCAGACTGAAGTCTCCAGCTTTTTCCGCCTCCCAACTCTGCAGTTCCCCCGCTGTGGGGCCAATCTGCTGACAACTTAGTTAAATAAGGCGCCACCTGTCAAGTGATTTTCAATAAAATAAATTCGTGATTACACGACAATATCGTCGACGAAAATCGAAGATCAGCCCAGCAACAATAACAAACAAAAGACTCCCACGGGGAACGACTGAGGACCAGGTTCTCTGGTCTCTGGTTTCTGATTCAGCAGCTTCTTTTGGCACGGCAATCGCACACGACTTGAGTTCAGTTCCAGAATCCTTGGCACACACACACACACACATACAGATACAGATACACATACAGACACACACTGAAACTTCTGTATGGGAGTCGTGCAGGGTCAACGTCAATACTGGAACGTCTGTCCTCTGTCCATTTGTCTCTGTTGTCCCACTGTCTTGGGTTGTTTACAGTGTGCAAAAATCATTTAGACAAGTTGACAAAAGCTCGTTTGGAACGTGAGTAACATGACTCGGCCTGAGGCTCGCTACAACAACAAAAACAACAACTGAGAACTGAGAACTGAACATTGCCTGGCTTGCATTTGGTATGCTTTTGGTTTGTTTTGACTTCAACTTGGCTTCAACTTGGGTTTGCCTGGGTTGTTTGTCGCCGGTTCAGTAAAGTCTTAATTCTAAACATGGCAAATGTAGTTGGAGCGTGCTGCTGCTGCGCCTCAGAGCACAAAATGAGGCCTTGCCCCCAGCATCCGAATCGTTGCTGACCTTTTATTGTAATGAAAATGATATCTACTTTGGCTACTCGACTGTAAAGTCAACGGTTACAAAGCATAAACATTTAATCGAGAGTTCTTAATGTCGAATTTCAAAGTGTTGGCATATACGAGTTTAATATCTTAAAAGGTATTTGGTTTTCTGATAGTTCAACTATTGTAATTGCCATGAAGATTGCGATAATGATTGGTGTTGAATAAGGTTTGACAAGTTTATAAGAAAGTAAGCGAAGTTTTGATTGATTTATAAAATGCATAATACGAATAATTCTACTAGAACTAAGTATTATTTTGAATAATTGTTGTCAGCGGAATAATTGTTTCACTGCCCCACCCTGTATTATTAGTTAATTACAGAACTAGACCATTTTTAATAGGGGAATTTTCAATATTTGATCGATATTCCAAGATATATTTTATACTAATACTAATTTTATCTTAACTGACAGAACGTTTATTAATTCGACAATCTGACAATCTTAAATAATCTACTAAGAGAAACACCCTGGAAACAATATCTGCTACTTGTGTAGTATACACAATTGATAACTCGTTCAGTATAATTTCGCTGAGATTATTTCAAGAAATAACTTAAAGAAGCTACTCAGAACAGCATTGATTGAGGTAGAGTTATGGCTTTATGTAAGTGAAATACATAAGCCATAATCGACACATGGAACTAGCTATATATATTTATATGTAGATATATAGACAGATATTTCATATCGACTATGAAGTAACGACGAGTAGACAAACTCTCGAAATATGTGCTAAAAAGTACACAAAACTTCTTGATGGGATATTTGCTGGGAACTTTGCCAACGTTGCCGTTGGCACGTGATGAGCATACTTGATGGAAAAGTGTGGAAAACTGACTGTGGAAAGCTAAGAGCTTCACGTCAGGATTACAATTTTCGATGAGGAAGGTTTTTCTTTTCTTTCCTCACAGAAGTTGAGACGAATACGAGTATTGATTTTCTCTTTTGGTCACACATACTATAAGTTTAATGAAATTTCATTTGCGATATTCATTTCGAAACTTTAAAAACTATACGAACTTGATTTATGCACCTGCCAAGCTTGACAGCTTTATCTTTGGGATCAGAGACTGTAAGACCTTCCCTGGGGTGTTGTTACTTGATTGATTCGCTGAAAGTCGAATGGAAATTAAACGGACTGACAGACAGATAGACAGACAGGCAGGCAGTCGAAGAAATAAACAAATAACTCGAGTCGCGGTTTTAACGACCTAACCGTTGAATCGTTGCAGGGGAACGTGCCTATAATATTAAATCCCGAAGCCGACTTGGATAATACTCGGTATTGGGTCTCGGTACTCGGTACTCGGTTTACCCAGTTGGGCCTACAATTTCGGTAGTTGATGCCGTGCATTTAAAGCGTACACCTGACCAGACCCACAAACCCTGGGCTTGGGTCTGATACGGGGTATTGAAGAGTCTCTTGGAGTCGGCGACGAAACACAGTTCGTAGAATTGCCGATATTTATGAGTGTGGATTTGTTTTTTCGGCTTGGATTTGCATAACTGGGTCTCAGACACACCATACATGCTTAATTTTTTCCTATATAGAGAAACTTTCGAAAAAGAAATACGTCTTTAATCTGTAAGGGATGCAACGGAAGTTGAACCTCTTCAAATTAAAGGAAAGGAAAGAAAAGATGAAGGTGAGATTCCAGGCTATGAAACCGGCCCCTTGATATTGATTTCCTGCTACGCAAGACTCTTGGGCTTGATGAGTACGTGACCAGCATGAAAAGTGGCAAGTGTGACCATCAGATGGTCAGCGGGTCCTCTTCACAGGCTCAGCTTCACCTTCACCTTCTCCGTTCCGCGTTCCCCTTGCCCCGTCTCAGTTTCTCAGGTGTCGTATGCAAAAGTCGCGTTTGCGGAACGTATGAACAGTTTTTAGCAATTAACTAAGGCGTGCAAGACAGGGAGCCACTTCTTCAGCATCTTCCCTTTCTCTGCAATACCTTCACTCCTCCATCTGACTTAACCATCCCTTCCTTCTCCCATTGCGGCACGAGGCGTCATGCAGTCTGGGACTGTGGGGCGTTTGGTTGCAGAGAGCGGCGTGCGCCAAAAGCCAAACATTCATCCTAATTGGCGTTCAATCTTTGCATCCCGCCTGCGATTTGCATGCACGCGATGCTTCAGTCGCGGCCACGTTCTTAAATTCCTGCACAGTGGTCGGACTAAGTAAAAATATTGTTGGCAATTCTGCTGGAATTGAAACTATGCTTTAAAATATATATAACAATTATTTTCATTTTTAAATATATTATATGTAATTACTTCTGATTTGAAAACTCTGACATTATTTCTATTATAAGTACACTTTAATTTCTTTCAAGATAGTTTGTATTTTTGGGCAAAAGAAACGCCAAGCTAATAAACTCTATTTATAAATTGATAGTTGGCAAAGTAAGGTTGTAACAAATTATAAGACAGTGAAGTTCTGTTCTTTTACAAGTAGTAATTATTTACCTAATAGATGAGGTAAGCCCATTTATCGATTAAGCAAAACTCTTATTGTAATAATAGAGAATTATCCTATAAGTAATGCAGCTCTTTCATTCCTTACAAATGGTAATACAGTATAATTTGCTTAGCTGCCTCGAGTACTTTGCACACAACTTCGAGGCAGCTATCTTAAAAATGCAGTTAACTTAATTTTATTTTTGGACATATTTGATTGTTAAACCAGTTACACCCTTCGATTTTAACATATTGTACCATTTTACAATTGAAAATGTATGTATAGAGCGAAAGTCACGATCAAAACATCAAGGAAAAAAACGGACAGCCGCAGAAATTCAAATTGCACGAGTTGCCATACTGCATTCAAATTATTTACGAAAATTTGCTTCTTTCTCAATAGATGGCGCAGCAAACTTACATGATTTTCATAGGAAATCATACATAAATACTGCCGATATGAGGCGCTTAAGTGCAAAAGGCTGCTAAGTTGGATGCACCAAACGTAATTATTTTCATACTTAAGAGATCATGATGCAGACCAATTCAAATATCAGGCAGCTATCTTCACGATGCAGCTAAGTATCGAGGCAGCTAAGCAAATTATACTGTATTTGTATACTACTATTATCCATCTACATTTACTGTATAAATTTCATAGAAGTTTTGATTATTATCACTTGTCTTAATATATCTGCAAGGCATCTAGTTTATCCTAGGAAAATTCTTTATCTATTTTATATTGTATCTATTTATTTAGTTGACTTCAAACGCTACAAGACAAAGCTTGTAAATTAGACCGCCAGTCAATATAAATTATCTTTACAATATTTAGGATTAATATCATATTCTAAGAGAAAATGGATTGAACAATATTGCAAAGTAGGTATAATACCCATTAATGCTAATTACTTAATGATATTACTACATTATTATTATATGTCTGTTATATTTAAGTTTATATTATATCATTTGAGTATATTTATAATTAGTATATGTTATGTTTGCCAGTTTAGCCTTAATTTAATCTTTTAGTTTAGTTTAATTAGTGTTTGATAGCCTTCGTTCCACTGTCAACAGTTCGTAACAGTTGCGGATGATGCTCAATCGCAAATGTTTGCAATGTTTGCGCAACTAATTAACATTTTTAATGGTGAATCCTTGTAAGACGCTGCACAGTGGCAAACTTAAGGCTAAGACTGTTTGGCACTCTATACCCATCCCCCTCCCCTAGCCATGCCCCTTGCCACCTGCTTCCTTCAGCGTTGGCAAATTGAAAATCAACTCGCTGCGTTCTGTTTGTGTTTAAAGGATTTGCGTTGGCAAATGTCAAATGTTTTCTTTGTTGCTGTTGTTTTGTTGTTTATATTTAATTTAGATTCATGCCGCCTGATAATTTATGCGGCTTCTCTGCAGTTTCCGCTTCAGGCGGCAGACGAACGGAGGCTTTTGCATGAAAGTTGCCGACGGCGCTTTTGATTTAGGGTTGTCATATGCTCGTAAAGCGGGCGCGCTTTTGTAGATAACCCATCTGGCGACGAGCGGCGACTTTGAGACCCGATTCGAGCTTCGAGAGCCGAGACAGGGCTCAGCTCAGATCTCCGATCTCCGATCTTCAGCCTCAACTTCAACTCCGACTTCAGTTTCAGATTCAGTTCCAGTTCCAGTTGCCAGCTGCCACACGGTTGCGGTTGTCGTTTGTAATAGAGAAATATATCACTCGGAATAATACGAGTATTTGGACAGGGCAGAGAGCTCTTATCACCAGACACAATCGTTGACTGCCTGCCTGTCCTCTGAATGTCCTGCCAGTGTGTCCTTGAGCAGGTTTTTACAGTTACTCGTTGAGATTCACTTTCTAGAGAAAGCAAAACAAAAATAGAAGGCCAATAATGTCATAAATTTCATAAAGTGTCAAAAGGAACACCTGAAACGGACAAACAAACTCAAGCATTGTCAATAGGGGCGTTTGCCCTTTATCAAACGACAATCAGAATGGTTTCTTGAGCAAGATAAACGGTTGTTTTATGGAGGGACATACGTAGTTTATCCTGGGAAGTACGAAAAACCAAACTGACTTGGTGGCTTCAAGGTATTTATAAGCAGCTAGGCTGTAAATATGGAATTCATAAGATAAACTAAATATTCTGTAAACTTGTTATCAAAAGAAATCAAATCAGAGAACACAATTTAACTATATAAACTAAAATGGATAGCTAAATCAATTAAACCCTAACTAAAAGTACTTTCCGTGTGCAATTCAATAGAGTTTTGACGGAGTTTCATTAAAGACTATAAAAACTATTTAAAGAGAATATGGGAATATTTAGTTTCTCCATTCTTATCCAAAACAGTTTCTCTTAGAATTTACTTTTGTTATTATTCTTGCTCATTCATTCTAGTCCTTCAAAGTCTACCCTTTCAGTTACCTTTAAATCGATATAAATCGCACTTGTTAGTTTCCTTTCCTTTCCTTTATTTTCTACAAAAAGAACTGCAACTTGACTGGTTCATTGACCAACGACTTGGACACTCCTTAACACATACCTGTTAATAATTCATGACTGTTTTATGTGCTTTGGCATTGCCGCAAATAAATTGAAGTAGCAATTTCCATTTTATTTTTATGATCGATGAAATTCCCAGTTCGAACATTTCGAATACCCGATGTTGTTGTTATTGTTGTTGTTGTTGTTATTGCTGGTGGTCATCAGCAACTGTGAGTGTTCAATAACAGTAAACAGGAATCGACAACATCATCATCCTCATCATCATCTTC
The DNA here is from genome assembly GCA_958299025.2 of Drosophila histrio. Taxonomy (NCBI): domain Eukaryota; kingdom Metazoa; phylum Arthropoda; class Insecta; order Diptera; family Drosophilidae; genus Drosophila; species Drosophila histrio. The sequence continues at coordinate 25,256,691 of OY729166.1, forward strand.
ATCCCTTGTTTGATTAAAGCAGTTGGGAATCTCAATACATGTATGTATTGTAGCAGCTCCTCAGCTAGAACTCTCTCATTAAAGTAATTAGCATACAGATGTAATACTTCAAGACACCCTCATATCTCCGATCGTGTTTAAAATCCAGTTAACATATAAATTGTTAAATTGTTGGCTAGTATGTTAACAATTTAATAACCAGCTACACAGACAAAATGCACAAATTGAGTTATTAAAAGATTCTTTCAATTTTTCGTGTGCTTCGGATCGCATCTCGGTTTTAATTCAATCAAACGGGTTGGGCCCCCTCCCCCCGGTTCTAAAGGGGTTGTGGGGAAGGGAGGGTCCATGGTCTGGCGCCGTGTTAATTAAAATGCAATCAGCGTCACGAATACTAATGAAATATATTCGCTACGAGTACGAGTACCCCTACCCCTTGCACCTTGTATATGTAGATGCGAATAACTCAATTTGTCATATCGCCAGTGACAGTCGCAGTAGCAGAAGCAGTAGCAGTAGCAGTTTGAGTAGCAGTCACAGTTACCCAGTCACCATTTCAATTTGATTTAAAAACCCTTTTGTTTGCGTTCATCAATTAAAGGAATAAGGAGAGGTTATGGGTATTTCTTAATTTGGGATACTCTATCTTTATACATTTATATTATATTTATTTTAACATTAACATAATTTATATATATTTTATATTATATTAATATATTAAATACTATTATTTACTAGTATTTTAATTACTTTTATATTAAGATTTATATTTATTTATTATAATATTAACACATATTTGAATTCTACTTATATTTATTTACTTACATATTATTATAATATTTTGAATTTTATTTATATTTTTTTAAATGTATCTACGCTTTTTCATTGACTTCATGCACACTCCTCGTTACCTCTTGATTACAGGGTATATTATTATTTAATCAACAGCCTGTCAAAGTGTTTACATTTGCCTCACAATAATGTTATTGTTGCTGCACGAATATAGAGAGATTTTCCGGATTTTCAGCCCTGCCTGATGTCTTCCGCTTCATTAGACTTCGCTTCATGGAGATTCTCTGGCCCGAGGGCCCTGAATTTGGCCAGGAAGCAAATTACCTTCACTTGTCCGCACACACTTCGATGCCGTTGGCACATATGAGTTTTTTTTTGGGTTTTTTTTTTGGCGGGGGGTCAGGGGTCACTCAATATGAGCGCGGCAATAGAAATCAAATTGGGCAAAGTTAAAGCTGCCTGTCGGATTGTGGGCCATAATCGGGCTAATCTCCCGCAATAAAAAAGAGGCGAATAAACAAACCTGGAGCTGGCCATGTTGTCTCTAGAGATAAGGCTGAGACAGCTGAAACAGTTGAAGAGGAGCTAGTTATAGATTCGCAAAGCGTTCCACATCAAAAACAAACAACATCAAAGTGAGCCGAGTTGATTTGCCTTTCTGCCGACATATGCAAATTTCAAACTTGGCTAAGGAAAAGTACAAAAAGTTGCTCTTGCCCTCGTCTTGGATCTGGGATTATATTGTATTAATATTTTAGTATGTGCTCTCTCGAAGCAGTCTGTTAGCCACAAAGATTTCAAAATCGTAAATCATAGTTTAAAATAATTCAAAGCTCTTTAACATTTGCGTCAAAGGGCCAACATCACGATTTACATATTATGTGAACAATTTGCAAGAAGTTGGGCAATAAAACTAATCTTCCATCTAAATGACTTCAGACACGGTACACTGACTTTTGCTTGCTACTGTCCCCCAAGAGAGTGAGCGAGCGAGAGAGAGAACGGGAGAAAACCGCAAACAGTAGCCACAAATCAGACCCACAATCGGAGTTGAATTCAGATTTAGATTCTTCAATAAATAACTTGACCAGGATGTAAATCTTGGTTTGGCCATTGAAATTAATTATTTAGAAGTACCGAGAATTTGTAGGGCAATTATCCAGCATGCTGAACCGATTTATAAGTTCGATTTCAGATAGAGGATTGTTTTGTTTCTTTTAGTATGATATAGGAAAGAACTACAGCTCTCCGCACGTTCTGCACTTTGTGTGTTGACCCAAAAGCCACCCCATGTCCATTCCTCTAAACATTAGTTTGCTTTTGTCACAGCTGAGGACCCGAGGGAATTGTTTCATAGCTCCTCGAACTGAACTCGTCACGCACTTTGAGGCCAAACATTGGACGCCTTCCTTGACGCTTTATGACGCGTCCTTCGAGTGATGAGTCTGATGAGAAGGAGCATTGGCAAGGAGAATGGGTATGGGAATGGGAATGTCCCTTTAGTGCTGACTCTGCGCAAATTTCTAATTGAAAGGCTACCTCCGCCGACATGTGAGACAAAACACTATAAAGATACAAAAGCATCTTAGGTGAAAGTTTTCAGAGTAAGCATAATGTGCTAAAGGTAAGTAAGGAATGCAATTTGGTTTCCATTAGACAAAGAATTCCAGTTGTTGTCATATGCTTAATGAGTTTTTTATGGTTTACAGTATATTAGGGTTTAAAAGCAAAAACTTAAACTTAAGGTGAATGAAGCTGATGAAGTATATAAATACCATCTAATTTTCTAAGCATAAACAGTAGAATAGTAAAATAGTTTGAAATAATAAATTTGATATCCAGTATTTCATATATTTTGTATGCATATAGAAATTCTGTTAAACTTGATATGGAAACTATTTGCTATAAAATAAATTCTAATATAAAAGAATATGGTGATAAAAAATCAAACTAATATCAATAAAACATCAAATATGTTACTATAAATTTAAAAAATACTCAGCGACAACTTGCGGTTAGTTTAAGGGCTGCTACCCATCACGAACATATGCCTCGGTGTGTATCTCTGTGTATCTGTGTGCATCTTCCGGCAACTTCCGCCCAACTCCTTACCGGAACAAGCCGCTTACAAGAACACAAAACAAGCCCCGAGCTCTAAAATAAATGGTGTGAAATATTATGCGAATTTTTCGGCCTCCTTTCGTTCTTTCAGCTTATTTGAGCCCACTGTGATTTGATTTTATGTTTTACAAATTTTAAAATGTTTTCACGGTGGCTGCGGGCATGTCAATAAACAACAACTGTCACCAATTTCCGACGGGCAACTGTTGACAAAAAAACGAAAAAACGGAAATAACAACAACAAAAAAGTCGCGAGTGTGCGAAATTGTTGCAAATTTATCAAGTCGCGAATCGGGAGGAAAAGTCCCCCACCCAAAAAAAGTCTCCCTTCCTCTATATATATGACAATTTCACGGCATATTATTCAGTTTGGCAATTTTGGGGCGTTGTTGAGATATTTAAATAAAACTGCAATTTGTCTGCCCTCCCCCTCCCCCCCTCGAGCAATGTTAATTTGATGTTATGTGATTATTAACATTTAGCAGAGTTTCTGCTGGCGATGAGAGGCTGTTTTCTAGGATATCTACAAGTCGAAGATTTGTTTGCTTCGTTTTCTCGATTTCTTCACGTTTACATTCCAAATGTGAGAATTACTTTGTAAGTGCACTTAAAAATGTAATTATTTTGTTGTTGAAATTACGTGAAATGCTGTTAAAAATATTTTTACAGCAAAAGTTGCGACATTAAAACAACAACAACAGCAACAACAATGCTCTGATTTGTGGTGTTGTTGTTGTTTGTCTGCAAACTGTAAAACAATAAAAACGCGGTAATGATTTCCCATTTGAGATAAGGTGCGGTATAACTTACTCTACCCACTGTACAAGTACTTACCCCTCGTCTCCTGCTTCTGTGCGCCGTAAAACTCATCGAAAAACCTCCAACTGACCGAGAGACAAAACTCTAAAGCTGCTCTCGTTTAGATTTGCCCTGATTTTCAGTTTGTTTCTTTTTTATCTGTTTTTTTTTTAGGTATTTTTGGGGTTTTGCTGTGGAAAATTAACAAATTTTATGACCCCTTCGATGTGAGGCCAATGATTAAGAGGGTCGTCGGATCATACGGATCATGTGACAGATATCAAGTACGTTTAAGCGATCATGCTGGGGAATACGGTCTAAAGTAAAGCACTTTTTGTGAACTGTGTCTTAGAGATTACAATCGAAAGCAACCGAGCTTAATGAAGTCAGACGAGAGTTGTTAGATAGACTACTTATAAAAGATAATGCTAAATTTGTTGCAGAATTAAAGGAAAGTTCGTAAACTGCAGAAATATATGTATTTTGGCATAGATATTTAAAGTGGACAACTCAAACTAAAGCTGTAGATATAATAATTTCTCTTTTAGAACTTAAACTTTGAATAAATAACTTTTACAGTCAGTCAGTTGAGTTTATTATTTGAAGGAATAGTAATGTTGAGTTCAACAGCTTTCAACACATATGCTTTAATTGAAAACGTCTGTGATCGTAAGTCATTTAGTCAGTCTATCAATCTGTTCTGTTATTGAAATCTCTACAGTTTAAAACTGTTCTGGGAATTCGGTACTCTTCAACACTTCGCTCGAATTGCCTTTGATCTAACGCTTCAATATCTAATATGACAAATTTGGATTGTAAATAATACGTATAACCATATACGAGTGTTCTTTGGACAAACGTTGAGCACATGAAGTGTTTCCTTAAAGATATCCCGGCATCTTTACTTAGTGCTAACCCATTCGCATTAACTGAATACTTTTGCTCGCTTGGCTTAACTGGGAAATTTCATACTATCGCCAGAAGCAGCCATAATTTTCCAGCCAAAGACTTTTGCTCTGCTGTTGGAGCTGCTGCTTCTTTTCTAAAGACTTTATGAAAAAATACGAAGTATTAAAATCATAAATCTAATTGGAAATGCGCGTCACGTGCGCGGAACGTTAGTCTCTGTCTCTGGCAAAGGAGCTGCCGCCATCGACGTTGTCTACGAGCGTTGCATGCAACACACACAGAAGTGCGTATGTGTGTGTGTGTGTGTGTGGTTGCTTGTATTACAACTGCCCCACACCAAAGTTTCCCCGCCCATCATCATCCGGAGCCAAAGAAAGCAGCTTGTACTTTAATTTCAGCAAGGAATTTACTTAAAAAGATTAATATTTTCTATGCAAAAAATGCGGTTTACTTCTGAGTGTATTCATGCTGGGTATGAGTACCCGATTCGTAAAGTGCTGGCATAGTGCTGCGTAGATTTTTGAAATATTCATGACGCTGATGAGCAGCAGGACAATAAAACAATGAAGCTCAAGTAGCAAGGGCCATAAAAATATTTAATGCAAAGATATTGTCGGAGAAGGACAAGGAAGTTGTCATGGAGCTGCCACCCGGATGACAATTGTTCCATTCCACACACAACCAGCCAGAACCACACCCACCGCCAGAACACACCCAGCAGCCGCACAACAAATAAGTCTCCAAAGACATATGGGCGGGTGCTGCCATAAATTCGTTTGCCACTGCGGCAGCCCTGCCAACTTGCTCAATTATGCAACGGAATGTTTTATGTGCGTCTTCCCTCTGCGCCGAGTGCATAATTCCTGCTCAAAGGACTGCACGCATCCTTCTACCTCCTTGTCGCCTGATAGCCAAGTTACTTTACTTGATTAGTGTCGAGTGCCTGATGAATAAATCAACAACAACATCAACCATAAAGATTAACACAATTGTAGATTCGCTGACTTCACCTGCTTTTTGGCCTCTTTTTTCATGTCGCATTTACATAAACCTTTTTCGTTAAAGTTCTGGTTGTTTTCGGTGTTTGATTTAAGAATTGTTTGATCCGCAGACAAATTACCGCAATGTTCCGAGCATAAGAGAACAAAGTAAAGGTAAATATATTCAAATGAAGACCCCAAAAGCAGAACGCAGCCTACATATTAAAAAGCATACAATTATTTCTGTAGAAAAAACAAAAAAAACTTTTGTATTGAACTTGTAAAGAAATGGGACAAAAACGTAGTTATTTAAATTATATTTCTAGGTAAATAGATTGCCTGTCTGTGGAATAATAGAAGAGTCAGTTAGTATAATACAATTTTCGCTTTTCCCAGAGATTTGAATACGTTAAAAATTGAGTAATTTAGTAAAAATTTAAGAGTTTTACAGATCGTGAAGAAGGACAACTTACATATTTTTAAATTTCAAATTATAGCTTAATAAAACTTACCTATTTTTAAAGGAATATTGTTTTATTACTTTATTTTAAATTGTAAATATATCCTTAAACCTTAAGTATAGAAATCTCAAAAGCATTTAAGAAAATATTAACACAATGTTATCAATCAATACTGGCTTTAAGTATACGATTTAGTAATGTACTTTTATCAAATGTCAACTGTTTGTTGCTTATATTTAACTGTTACTGTTATTATATTTTAAAATGTAGATCTATCCTTAAACCTTAATTAGAGTCTTTACTAAGGGTTTGTTGCTTATATTGGAATGTAACTTTATTTTAAAATGTAGATTTATCCTTAATCCATAATTATACATAATTCGATTTTTACTATATAGAAATCACATTAACATTTTAGATAATGTTATTCAAATGTTAACACAATGTTATCAATCTATTGAGACTTTAAGCATACGATTAAGTATGTAACTTTATCAAATGTCAAGTTTTTGTTGCAGTTTTCACACTTGACCTTCCACTTTTACTTATTATGGAGTGTAACAAACTTCTCCCTCCTCCCTGACAACATTTCGATCTATTGTCAAAATGGCAGACATTGTCATTAACAGCAACAGCAGGCCAATAACAGTAACAGCAGCAACAACAGTACAACTGGCGACGCAGTAATCAGTCACATCGAGCATCGACTTTCCAAGTGAATGGGCGGGACGTGACTGAGCTTTTTACATATGTATATAGTATATACTTACATATTTAGGAGTGTGTTAGAGTATATAAGCATTGGGCATGGCATGTAACAATGCCGTCCCTTTCTCGCCCGTTTGCCCCTCGCTGGAATGCACATAAAGTGTGTATTCTATTTGCTTATGTAAAGCAAAGCGTTAACATGGCCCCCACGTCCCTCACATTTCATACTCTCCTTCATTTCGCCGCACTCACTATGCTCCTTGTTGTTTACTTATTTACTTTCGGGCGGTCTGTTTTGTCTGCCTGTCTGTCCGTCCGTCCGTCGTTCTATGTATGCTCGTCTGCCGTTTTTTCTTGTGTTCTTCGTTTGAAATGTGACTGAAATTTTAATGCAAAATGCTCTCTCGCTCCTTATCAACAACGCACTCTCTTTGTGGACACACACACACACACACTTACACATGCATGTAGTTTTGTTTGCATTGAGTGGGTGGGTGGGGAAGGGCAGGGGGAAGGCCAACGTGCGTGGATTTATTATGGTGATTTTATGTGCTGTCGCTGCGTTTTTAATAATAAAGAAAACATTTATTAATGATTAATAAAGCAACAGAATGGACGCTGAGTCAGTTTCATTTCCAATTACAGTGACGCATGTTTCAATTCCAGAGTTTCAACAATGGCGACATATGCCATTTCGCCTCCCCCTCCCCCTCCCCTGCCTATCCTCCTTCAACTTGACGAAACGAACAAAGCTCATTCGTCAATTTGGAATCAATGATGGCCATCGTTCCACATCATTTCCATTTCATGCATAGCTAATGAAGTTGCAGCTTTTACACATGCCAAACGCATGAAAAGTCAGTGGCAACATCAATTCTTAGCGCGTGAAAAGTTGTGCATGTTTTTCTTAGCTTTGTTGCAATGTCAACGTGGCGACACGAAGAAATGCGACAACATTTATAATTTGCATACTTCAGCTTCAGCTCGAGCTCCATTTGCATCCCGGGGCGCAACTTTTTAATGAGATTTAATGTTGCCGCTGGGACGGAAACGGGGAACAAGGAGCACAACTTACAGTAGCCACTGTAAGTGAGCATTAAATCATTTGCGAGCGGATAAGGAGTTGAGCCTTGAGTGCCCCCAGGTATCGGGTTACCAAAGTGCCAGGCATAAATCTTTCCCTCAGCGATAAGCGGAAAGTACGAGTATTCAAAATGAATTATGAAACTGCTCGCCTGGGGAGGGAGGGAGGTGGGCACGAGGGGGCTCAGGGGCACGAGGGGATGCTGTGAGCATCAGGCGCCACATGTGCTGACTTCTACTCGCTGGCCTCGAGACGAGATTCATCATTTCATAATTAGAGTTTGGCTGCAACAAAAACGGTTGCCACAATTTTTGACCGACTTTCTGTGGTCGCAAGTGTTAATAATGGCACATTTGTCCTGCTTGGAAGTTCTTCTTCTCCCTGATCGGTGGTAAATGAAATTAAATTGTCCTTTTTCATTTTGATGCATATCAGTGTGTGGCAGTGGCAAGTGGCAAGTGGCAGGGGCAGCTGGCAACATTGACAATAAATTAATATTAGCGCTCGTCCAGCAACAACAACATACGAGGGATGGACAAACTAATAAAGCATATGTAGATGGGGAGACGACGCAAGTTGCAAGTTGCGTGCCACGTACGACTTTGGCAACATGTGTCTCTGTGTGTGTGTGGGAGGAGGAGAGAAAGCAGGAGAAGTGAACTTCGACTGGTGTCAGTTTGCTGTCAGTGTGCGTGGAAAGGGGAAGGGGAAACATCAGTGTCTGTCAATTTGTGCAAACAAAGCCCGCGCTCAGATGATGGGAGGAACCTGTTCCGTAGCTAATTGAAGAAATGAGTAGGAAACAATAACAATACTAATGAAAGGTACAAGATGAGAGTGTGTGGCACAAGAGAGAGAGAGAGAGAGCACATAAATAGTTGAGGCAACAAACTAGCTAGCTTTAAAAATCAATTCAACTATTTACCAAATTAACAATATTTTAATGAATAAATGGTCAAGGAGTAAGATGGAATTGCAACATTGTGACTTTAACGATCTGTGTGGACTTTATTGTGATATTAAGCGTAAGTGAGTGTGTAAATGTAGATGGTAGTGTTAATGCAAAAAATATGTTAATGTCTACTAATAACAGAGTCGTTTAGGCTATGTTAATGTATACGTTAACAGAGGAACTTCTCTCAGCAGCCGCACTGCAAGCATGCATGTAAGATCATCCACTTGCGATCCACTTTTGTTTGTATGCTCCCAAGTACATTCCACACTTTGGTTGGGGTAATTGTAGCTATTTTAACGATACACACGCACATAGAGCAATAACAGCAGCGAGGGTGTGAGTGAGTGGGAGAGTGGGGACAAGGGACATTTAATGACACACACACATACACTCATTCACTCACATTTGTAGACAGATAATCACTGCCTGCCGCCTTCCCCGCCCTAAGAGCTTCATTTAAAAGGCTTTGTTGAAACAATTTCATGCATTATTCATTACACGCCTTCACACATTTTTCCTCATTTTGTTTTTCCGAAAAATGTTTCCTTTGTCTGAGCGCGTCAAGTCAGCAAGTCAAAATTTAATAAAGAAAAATTCAACGTTGTCTACTTTTGGCTCAGGACTAACGAACTTCCTGTTTGCTGGTCATTAGCTGGTCGAAAGGTTGGTGAGAGAGTGTGAAAGAGCGGAAGAGAGACAGAGAGGGAGATGGGCTTAAGACTGGACATGCTGACCCGCCCCCTCATCGAAGAGCAATTAAAGTTGCTGCCGGATTTCGTTTATCGCGATTAGAGCTCAAATTTATCGATTGGCAGAAGTCGTTGAAATAATCAAAATAATCCCATCAACACATACATATATATGTATGTATCTAGTTATTGTGCTGCTGCAACGCCTTTATTTTCTAGTTATCTGCACATTTGGCCAATTCAGCTGACGCTCTTATTGGCACTTGGCCACAATCTCTGCACTTTGATGTGCATGCCGGGCAGGTAGAGAGCTCGAAGGATTCGCATGTGTGTCTCTCTGATTTCTATCACACATCGTTGACAGTTTAAGCAAGAAAACGAAGAAAAAGAAAACAATTTCAGCTAATGTCGAGTGGGGAAAATGGCATCGAATCGGAAACACAGCAAATGGAAACACGTGCAGCACACAGGACACTGGGAATCCTGTCCGTTCTGTCGCTGAAATTTGTTGGGTGCAAACATTAATTTTATGTTTGTTAATTTCTTTTATTTTCAGCATTTTTTTGTAGCCAGCAATTCCACGACTATTTCACGCCTATTTGCATAAATTCCAAGGCGTTTTAAGCCAAAAAAAAAATACAAAAAGAGAATAAAAAGTGAAGCCAACAATTGTTGAGAAATTGCGTTAAATTTATCGTCTGTGAAAGGCAGCAAATAAAAACTGTTAAAAAATGCACGAAATTAGTTCAACTAAACCAAACCAGCTGCCACACCCCCCCGAGAGCAACCCTTTTGCAAGGGGTGAGTCCGGGAAGAAGAAAAAAAGGAAGAGAGCTGGAAAAAAATAGAAAACCCGCACATATGTTGCCTAGAATCCACTTGAGGTTGGCAGGGAAAATGGGGTACACTTGTAGCTGGAAATAAATCTTCCTCCATTTCGATTTAAAATGTAACAGGCCGCAGTCATCGGAAGATTTATAGCCCACATTGTCGAACTGTTCGATTACAAGCCATAATCGCAGGCTAAAACCCCGAAAAGGACCTCAAATCGCATATGTAGACCATAAATCTTTGTTCATGTAATCAATATTATGACTTGTCAAATTATTGTGTACTCCGCTCTCATCCTTAAAGGACAATCGAACGATTCTTTAGTTTTCTTTTTTTTTATATATATTTTCGATTTGTTGCATTCCCTTGGGCAACATTTTTGGCAGGCACTGTTTTGTTGTTGTTGCCTTTAAAATTGCCCGTTACCTTTTGACTGCTTTCAATGACCAATTAATGCTAATTTGACAACCCTTTCGCGTTGCGTATCGTTTAACTTGCAACATTTGGTGGCACTTGCTGTTTAATTAGCGCAACGCAATGGACACTGTTTATGGATTTTCCAGCATTTTCCCCAAACCCATTATAATGTGATTTCAAGGAGCCAGCTGTTATGACTCTCCATAGTGCAATATGTGATTGATGGGGGCCAAAGATTATGTAAATCCCGTTTGACCTTTGCCCCCCGCCCTGTCCAAGGAATAAGCACAGCAAGTGTGCAGAATTGCGAAATTATGGAAAGTTGGCAACTGGGCGAAAGGACATCATTTGTCATCGTTTGGTGGATGTTATTGACCCGTTATTAAGGGGCAAGGGAACTGTTAATGAAAACATGTGTCGGCAATAAAATGATAATCATGATTTACATCTTCAATATGATTGTACATCGAACGTGATCAATTTGTATGCCAGAAGTAGTTTAATTGCAAAAATCCCCCGAAGAAAAGACATTAATGAGACAGAAATTCTTCTAGCAATTTATGACCAGCGACGACTCTATCAACGCTCCCCGATTGAATTAGCATTCAACATGGATCAGAACAGATTCTGAGCTCGCCTCTAACCATCTCAACTCTCCGCGCGGTGAAACCACTAATTTGTTGCATTAGTGCAAAATTAAATTATTGTTTACACACTTCACAGTTATGCAAAAACTTTCCCTTTCAAATTCGATTGTACCAGAAAAAGGGGGTGCGCCTTTAAATTGTTACCAGCCAAAGGCTTAAAAAGGGTTGACATGCCCCGAGGGTTGAGTTCTGGGTGTCAATATGTGAACAATGCTGAATTTGCATGCGACAAGGCATCGAGGTAGCATCGGGAAGGAAAGGAGGCCAAGGAGTTGACAGGACAGCGAGTGCTCTTGGCATTCATTAGCTTTGACTTTGAGTATTGTGATTGGGTTTACACTAATTACCCAAACAAACATTGGCACAACGAAATTACGACAGTAGAAGTAATCGCTGAAGTGAAACATATTCGGAAGAGAATTACGGTGATTAATCCAACAGAGATTTGTTTAATATCTAAAGAGTCTAGTATATAATATATTAAGATAATAATAAGATAATAGATAATAGAGTATATTAAGTTTGTTAAAAACATGTAACATGTCTAAGTAGGTCTGGCAGAACCGATAAAGTATATATATTCTTGATCAGCATCAACAACCGAGCCATGTCCGTCTGTCCGTCCGTCTGTCCGTCCGTCTGTCCGTCCGTCTGTCCGTCCGTCTGTCCGTCCGTCTGTCCGTCCGTCTGTCCGTCCGTCTGTCCGTCCGTCTGTCCGTCCGTCTGTCCGTCCGTCTGTCCGTCCGTCCGTCCGTCTGTCCGTCCGTCTGTCCGTCTGTCCGTCCGTCTGTCCTTTGTCCGTCCGTCTGTCCGTATGAACGAAAGGATCTCAGAGATGTTAAGAGATAAAAGCTTGAACTTGATCTCCCAGCACTTCTTACATTTGCAGGCAGATCTAGTTCATATTAAATGTTTGATACCAAGGAATCTTTGTTTTAAAAACAGATAAAACACCATAATATAAGCAAGTTTAAAGCTAGAGATTTGAGATTTTGTATTGCGATGCCACGCCCCCTTCGCTCACAAATCGAAAACGCTCATAACGTGAGCAGTTGTATTGAGATTTGGCACACATGAGCGGAGCTCTATACTGCCACAGAGTATATGACGGTCGGGGTCCCGTCTGTTTGGCTTGTTTGTTAAGCTGTTATCGTTATCGAAAATAGCTGTGCAATGCAATTTACTTGCTCCCAATCTAAATAGAAGCACCTATTTTATTTTTCTACAAACACTGTTCCCCAAAATGGATTTAATCTTCTGAAATTCTTTATTATTATATTTTTCTAATAATTAGTGGCATATTTCCCACTTCAAATAATGCGCTTAAAGTGGGAATTCTTATCGAAACTCTAAGATTATCCTTTTTTCTTGTGGTTAGCAGTTTAACCTTGGAAACATAATCTTTAATTAGCCTATCCTATATACACATCCACTTTACTAATGTCCCCTCTTATCTGACGCTTCACTTTCCTAAGTTTTAATTAAATACACATCAAGTATTTATAAATACTTATAATTAACATTTTAAACTAGACTATAGAGACTCCAATTTCGCCTACCAAATCCAATTTATAGTTTTATTCTTCTGCTTCATTCATCATTCACTTTCACATGAAATCGCAACATGTTCCAGCATACGTTTATCTGGCATCTCTTTCTAATTAAGTAGCTGCGTGTTTGGGTTCAGGCTTAAAAGCCCCATAAACTTTGAGACATGCTTATCAAAAGTGTTTTGTTTGCACTTTTTAATTTAGTGCAGTTTAGCTGCCAAATCAAATTGCGATAAGAAACGCATAAAACTTGGCCAAGACTCGACTCGGATTCGATGTGTGCTGCTGCGCCAAACTAAGCCAAGTGCAATAATTCAAAGAGTGTTTTGTTCCCTCTTCCACTTTCAGTCGCTGCGTAACTACCCCAAAGGAGAAAGCAAGTCTCGCAGTTGGATTTATTTTTTAAAATGCCGCAGGGATCGATTATTACCGTTCAAATTCGCATAAAACGTGCGAGTTGCCAAAACGATTTTAAACTCGAGCAACGGCAAACAGCAGGCGACAGTGTTAGGAATTGGGATTGAAATTGGAATACGAATCAGATTCAGAATCAGCATCGCAATTGGAATCGAAATCGGAGTGGGTTACTTTTAGGTCTCAGCATATGTGCTCCTCTGGGTGTATTCTGGCATTGGGGGTAGGCAATAATTTAAGGAATTTGAAGTCAATTCAAAGTCGCATTCAATTCTTTGCACAGTCTGCGAATTCGCGATATGAATCTCAATAAAAATGCATTTAAAATGTTGACAAAGGATCTGCCTACACTTCATTTTACCCAAATGCCTGGGCTTACCTAGTATAAACTGGTGGTTGGCCCATCGACAATTGCCAAAAAGGTTCTCCGTTTTGCACGCAATTTGGCAGTAACTCAACTACAGCTGAGTCCGGCCAGAGTTTTCTCTTAACCTGCTCATAAATTTTGAATGAAAGAATTATTCAAATGCTTAATTTGAAATGAATTTCCGAACATATTGAAACGACACAACTGAGAATTGTGAACGTAAGAGAAAGGCAAAAAAAAAACGATTTCTCTACAACCTAATTCACATTCTTATTGACTAATTTCCACAGTGAAGAGATTTTTATCTTGACTGGAACTTAAGCAATGTGACATTTTCGACAAGGAAATCTTTATTATGGCGCCTGAAAGAACAGTAAAAATCTATTGAGTTGCAATTATTATGATGGTATTGTTAATATTATGACACATATTATATAAGGTTGGTTTGAAGGATCTCCTGCTGTGCGTACATCATGTACAGTTAGCCACCGATATGATTTTCCAGTGAAAGGTCAACTAAAGACAATAATGTCATAAATTTTGAAAAAGAAATGTCAGAGACACCTGCCAGAGACAGATCTACCTGAGCGTGTCGAAAGGAACAAAAGGAAACAAGTTGAAGTACTTTTTTCAGTTGATTAAAGTTGATCGACTCAACTCATTTGTGATTCAGTTTTGTGAGATGACAACATCAAAGTCAAAGTCAGTGAAAACTTGTTGGATGGATGCAAGTGCTGGGTAATTATGTTGAACAATGAGCAACAATTCCAGTTGCAGCAGTTCCAATTAGTCACATTACACGACCAAAGGTAAAAACATGTTCCCTACCATAAATGGTCAATAGAATGATACAACCCACAGCAACAAGTTGACAGCGAGAACAACAACAGATACACAGGCATTTAACCAGTCATTGATGTTACAGCATAAAGTCAAAACTGAAGTAAGTCAGTTTATCAAAATAAGTCCTAGCAAGATATTAAAACACATTGATATTCTGATCTCTAAACTTACAGCTAATGCTAATGCTAATGATTAAGCTAACTCTACTCAAGGATCTTAAGTTGAATTGAAATCAAAGTTAAACTTGAAGTGATTTAGTACAAAATATAATAACCCAATGATAGTATGAACTTGAATCTAATAGTTAATACAACTCTATCAGTTAAATCAAAAATAGAATCAAGCTAATGCCATTTGACAAGCATTATGACAGTTTATTAGCCCCGTTCTTGACGATGATTGGCAGACGGATCCGTTGCGATCCAAATGCAGTTCGCTCGCTAATTGAATGCAATTAAAAAGGAAATTAAAATTTAAATTACAGAACTGCGGCAAGGCACGTGTCCATCACTGGACGCCAGTTTTAGACGCTGTCTGCGTCTGTGTCGGAGACTCTGTGGCAAAGAGATCCCTAGATGGCTCGATCACGGCGATCAGCTTATAAGGATGCCAGCGATCATACGTGGAATTCTATTTTAATTTATGGAAACTCTCTAGCCGCCCCGTCGTACGCATTTTCAGCCAAATTTGGCCAATAATTGAAATGAAGATACTCGATATCTCGATGCAGATACTCTTTAGAGTTATCTGAACTCAATGGATCAGTTCATTAGGTTTTGAAAGAAACACAGTTAAGGGAATTCTATAGTTAAGCATATCTAGTAAAACAAAGACGGAAGTATTGACAAATGATTCCTTAGCGAGCATATTTGGTATCTTGTTTGAGTTTGATACATTTTCCATAAACTATACCATTTGTTAATTATAATTACTGTACTTGGTTGGTATATCAAGATTCCTTTACATAAATCACAGCTCGATAGTATTTCATTGATAAGCATTTCCTCTATATTCCGTTTCCGCTGCCCCTGGCGATGATCTGTAGTTTGATTTCCAGAGATCTTTCTACCTGCCCAATACACAAATTTCTTATGAATGAAGCCATCTCTGGGGTTCTCTTCAATATCATAGCACGACAATTAACAAGTCTGGGGAATAGCTCCGCTAACGATGAGGCTTCCATGTTGATTCCGTGGTGATTCCAATCTGTTCGCAGCACGCGCTCTGAATTTCACCTACCGAATAAAGTTTTCATTCACTTTTCTCGAGATTTCAATTACTCCCGCACCTTTATCTGTGCTGTCCCGTGATTTTTCTTCTCTTTCTCTTAATTTCTATCTTAAATTCTGTTTCATTTATGATTCCTCTCTTCGTTTTTTATTTTTGTTTTTCTTTAACAAGTTTGGAGATGCTATCAACTTCCATAGCAAATAACGCGACGTTGCACGTGCTTCACATTTTAAAATGCCACTCTGGTCTTTTAGGTTTTATGAATGAAACAACGAGAGGCAAAAACTCTTTGGATGCCTTTAAAAAATATGTATATATATTTCATTAATACATTTAAAACTACTCAGAGCATTGAAGTTATCCAACAGGAAACAGTTCTTTTACCTATCTATAGATACTCTTACTCGAACTCGCACTTATTCTCATCCATTCTCATTTCTTCCCTGCCATTGCCAAGGTTAAGTTTCTGCTTGTATCTCAGTTTCAGCTATGATTTATTACCGCCAATAAATTGAGTTCCCTGTGTGTATTGTTCGCTTTATTTCACGCTCTAATTTTTTGATAAAAGCTACTTCATTTCTCTGGTAGCAGATGGAAAACCCCATGCATCCATTTGCCACACACATTATTTCTGCATAATTTTCCAATATTTTATATGACAGCCATAAAAATTGTCAGCACAATTAGAAGCAGGTTGCAAATTATCCGATGCCACTTGTTCTTGATGTATGCAACAATCGATATATTATAAACTAGGGAGGTTTTTCTCTAGAAACTATGAAGAATATGTATTTAAATGAGAATAACTTCATTGTTATGCTTGAAAATATATGGGAAGTATTGTCTTAAGATTTTTGTTTATAAGTGTTGGCAATTGATTAATAAAATGTGTTATTATAATATATAACATAGATAAAGCTTGGCTTCTTTAGCCACAATTTTATTTATACATTCTTTTCGATAAGTTAAAGATACATAAGGAATTTATCAATTAAGTCAGAACTTGTTCTTTCCAAATATAATAGAAAATCTTTCTATTAAACTCTGTTCTATATTTTCGTGCCAATTTCTTTTCTTTTCTCTCTTCTTTATTTATAATAACGACCCATCCAAATGTGCCAAAATATGATTATGTTTATCTTGTTTTCCCTCATAAAAACGCAGCTAATCAAGTTGACCAAAGGGTTGGGAGCGTGTCCTGGCATATTACCCGGGCGTAATATCACTCTCTGGGGAACATTAAGTGTCCTCTCTTATTTCAAACAATGCGAACCATAACTCATCTTAGTTCTCTAAGGCAAAAGAAGGTCATTTGTTATGTTCCAGCTGAAATCGCCCCAAAAACTCAACTTAGCCCATGACGAAAGTGTCGCATATTTGACCCAAGTACGTAGAGACACACATATGTGTAGATGGGTGTGTGTGTGTGTGTGTGAGAGTTCTGGGGTTAGATACCAATATGCACTTGCCTTTGACAAATGACGAGACGAAGAAATCAAGTTCTGTGATTTGTCAAAAGTCAAAAATTATAAAAATTTTGCAACGCTTTGCGAAATATCTAAGAATATTAATGGTTGTCAGTTTGGGGCAAAGCCAAGTAAAGTGAGTAAAAGAGTTTTACATTAGGTTCATTTGGTTCAATGCACCGTTAGACGTGTGTGGGTGTGTGGGCGTGGAGGGCGTGACATTGCCCCCTGTTGCAGCAGCTGTTCTTGCCGCTTTTGCCTTGGCCTCTGTCCGGTCGCAATCGTATCGATTTTTTACTCAGACGGCATCGCAAACGTGACAAGCATTGCGAATTGAATGCAGACTGCGAGGGCGGCAAGCGAGAAGAAGCTGCAAACAGCCGAGGGCGATGCCACAGCCACAGCCACAGCCACAGCCACAGCCTCTGCTTAAAGTTCAAAGTGTCAAAGAAATTAGTTAATAATTATTGGCTTTACTTTCGCTTTTAAGCGAAGCGTCAAAAAGTCTGTCTGCATCTGCAGTATTCATATATGTACGTATTCAAGCTCGTATTCCTGTTCACTCCTGTATTTGTATTGGTAGCTGGCTTAAGTGCGGACATGCTGCGAACATTTATCTTAATTGCCATTCAATTGGTGGACACCTCAGCCCAGGGGACAGGCCACGCATTCAATTTGCATACACGCGATGTCGGCATTTGCTGCCAGTTTCCAGTTGCCAGTTTCCAGTTGCCAGTTGCCTCCTTTGCTTTTGTTGTTTCTCTTCCTGGTCGTGTGTCTACCAAATTCCACACACTTCTTGCCACTGCTGTTGTTGCTTGCCTCCTCCCCGTTGCTGCTGTTGCTGCAATCACCGATGCTCAATGTTTGTGCAACTAATTAACATTTTTAATGGGCAATCCTTGTAGGCATTGAAAACTTCGCTCATCGCCGACAAATGTAGTGAAACAACAGTGTTAATGTCCTTCACTAAGTGGAGTAAAAGATTTGATTTAGAGCGCAATTAATATTGATTTTATTTACATTTTTACAGTAGGAATTGATTGCGAGTTCAATTATAAGAAGACTTTGGAGTTAGTTAGATATTTAATTCAATTATAAATAAGATACAATATCAAATGAAGAAAGCTACTAAACAATTTGCATAGATGAGTAAAAAGTCCAATCTAACCATTAACACCAATTATAATACTATTACTATTGCATGTAAACATTTCTTCAAATATCCTTAACAAACTAGCTCTTATAGTTGCTGTGATCCACGCTTTCATACAGACGGACGAGCAGACGGACGGACAGACAGACGAACGGACAGACAGACGAACGGACAGGTGTCAATCTACTCGGCTATTGTATTGCACAGGGTACAAAAAGACTTCCAGTTCAATTTGTCACTCTAGAGATCATTCCTCATATACTCTAATTAATTTTAATGAGTTTTATCTACAATAATATAAATTATAAATAAGTCGGAAACATTTATTTATAGTATTTATTTATATTTCTTCTAAAAGACCGCCTTCTACAATTTTCTTACTTCAGACTTAACAAATATACCAAAAACTGCATTCACAAATACGACACCCCAATTAATGTCTTCATACTAAATGCTGCCAATTTTTGGGCATAAAAAGCGGCATTAAATTCAATAAAGTTGTCAAAGTTCCGCAAATGTCATAAGTAAATTATTCACAATAGATTTTTGTTTGATTGACACACACGCGTCGCTGTGGCATTCGTTTGATTCGTTCGATTCACATCTAATTCACATGAAATTCGAGGCAAAAAATGGGCAGATATTTGTGTGGTGGAAATGCCGTGAGATTGACACGTGTTGGGGGCGTGTTCGACTCTATTAGGGATATGTGAGGATGTGGATGGGAAGGGAGTTGTTCACTCGAGGCGAACGAATAAATGTTTCAGAGAGTTCTTTGCAAAAAAGAAGAAGAAGAAAACTGAGAGGCATTTCATTAGTTGATTCCTAGAGCTGAAGTTTAATAATCTTAAGTAAATGGCTTGACATTAAGTTGACAAATGTCTTAATAAGCAAAACTGCAACATTGTCACGCGAGATGAGTTAAAATAATTTCGTCTGGCTGCTGATCCCCCAAGGAACTAGACCTCAAGGAATGCAAATAGAGTTGTTGCCCGGGGAAGGATGATGATATCGTCGCATCTACAAGACGATTCAAGGCTCGGCCAAGTGTAAGACTATGAATAATAAAAAGGGTTAAATTAGCATTTTCACATTTATTTGAGCGATGACATGCCTTACTTATAGACGATATGCCTCCCTCCTCTGGAAGGGTTACGTCCCAGAGGGGGACGGGGTTTATTAGTGAACGGGGCGTGCGACGGCAATGATGAGGCGAGTTAGCGATGGTTAGAGGATGAGACGGTGACAGGCGGGGGGGAAGAACGAGTTAAGAAATTGCCAAAGCAATTTCCGATGACACACATGAAAGCCTGCGCTCTGGGCATAATCATCAAATCACCAGAAGCTGAGCAGGAAGACAGACTCCAGACGGAAGCCGAGGACAGTTGCAAGTTGAATCCGCAGTTGCAGGCGCTAAAGCGTTGGTGTGAACAGATTATTTGATTAGAAAGCATAACTACAATTGAGATGAAAGCAGAGATGGCAGCTGATAAGAGATTATGTGAAATAAGGAAGTAGGAAATGAGAGCTAGAGCTGAGGCTGTGAAAGGAGGAAATGGAAAGCAATGCAGTATAGTTCAGACTTGTAACTTAACTAGGGAAAAAGCTAAGTTAAATATTATAAAAGGGACTGTAAGGAAGCTATAGCTTAAAGAGAACGAAATGGAAATGAAATACTACAATAGATCAAATTAAATATATATTAAAGTACAGTACTGATAGGATAGTATACAACATAAAAGATTAAATGGAAGAACAAGCTAAGACTCAAAAAGAAATATCCACAGTTGATAGAGAAACATGCGTAAATATTAAGAATGTATCCAAACTGATAGCTTAGAGTTCTAGATAGAGTTTTAATAAAAAACACAGTACTACACAACAATAAATAAAAACCCCTGCCATCATCAACCTATTAACGTTTCATACAAAAAGCCAACTCTAAAATTGATTCAGTGTCTTTTGGTTTATATTTGTTGTCCTCACTCCATGCACGCGTTAAACATGCAGAAAAATGTAAAAAATTTGATTTAATTTATCGAGAGATACTTTTGCTGGATTCGATTCGATTCGATGCCATCGATTCGATTCGAATCACCTGCACAGACCCCCTGACCGAACCCGTCCGGCGTCAATCTCAGCATCATTGGAGCACCCGGTACACGCTTTTAGCGTTCGACAAAAATAAGTAGCGCAAAAGGACCCGAAAGACATCGCAGACATTTAAGCAAAAAACTGAACAGAAAACATATTTGAGTTTTTCTTTCGACCCAAAAGACGCCAACTAAAAAGATTTTTATACCACGAGTACAAGAAATTCCGCGCATATTTTGCAATTTGAAATGTTCCCTCCAAACGAGAAGACCAAACAAACAAAAAAAAAACAGAACCAAGAACAAAATCAATCAGACAAACGTATACAAAATCAACTGCAACCTCGACGTTGACTCTAATGTGTCTCGATTGGCAACGGAGTAGAGCTCCACTTTGGGCTCATTACGAGCTGAAACTTAACCCTAATAAAGTACAAATGGGACTAATTCTATTTCATTTATGTGGAAATTCCTGTTTTCTGTCTTTCGCCGCAAATGCAAATGCAAATTACACATGAGAGCCCAGATAAAAGCTCTCTGAGCCATAAAATATGTCATATTTTAACAAAATGTTGCTACACAATTACAATAAACCCATTCGCCACGCCTCCCTCCTCCCACTATGCCGCATACCTCCGCAATGATTCTCATATGGGACACACTCGGATAACAAGGACAATGTCGACGGTGCGTTGCCTCCAATTAACCGAAACAGTCGGAGGAGGAAGGAGTTGCCTCTGTCTGGGAAACAATTGCAAAAGTAACATTATCTATTAGTCCATAAATGTAGATACACAGATAACAGTGGGACTTGCTTTCACATTTAAACTAAAGAGATTTGTAATGTCAGAGAAGCTTAATAATGGAAATGGCATTAATTGGTCAAGTGTTTGGTTGAACTTAGCAGAGTAAAGAAAGTTGAAGAAATGGAAATGGAAATGTATGTATAGAAAGAGATTAAATAAAAGGAATGAGAAAGAGTTGCTTCAAAGAAGCGCGAAGGAAGTATGTGTATAATTACTATACAATACAATACAAAGCAGAATTGAAGTATTAACTTATTACTAATTAGGCAATCATCTCATAAATGTACATACACTTCTGTGTTTTCCCTATAATTCTACCAACTAAAACCAAAAACTATTTAATTTTCACAGCATTATTTTGACTTGCCAATTAGTTTTAGTTAAGCGCTACTTAATGAGTTCCTTCTCTAAGTACTTTCATTGCTATTTTGGCAAATCAGCCCAATTTTATTGCTCCCATTTGTACGTATTTATAATTATATGTGTGTGGGTTTTGTCCGGGTTTATTGCTAATGAGAGACACGTCATAAAATGAAGTTGGTTCGCTCTCACAAATCTCTCAATTAGTTTATACAAATTAGTTTACCGCCCGCTCGGGAATTGTTGAGTTCGGTAATTCCCCAAGCACACAGACACACAGACCGACACATGTGACTTGCCACGCCCCTCGACAGCCATTTAATTAGTTTCTTTTATGCAAAAATAATTAAATGAAATCGATAAGCAAGCTTGGAATTGTTTTCCTGTTAAAACAAAAAGAAAAAGCTGAAACCAATAAAATTGAAAGACAAATAAAAAAAGTGAAGTCAGTGTAACTTTCTTCAATTACCATAAAAAAGAGATTTGTTTGTGTTTACACCTACCCTGTCTGCCGCTCTAGGGAAAGTGGGAAAAACAAAGATTAATGAGATTTTTCTAAGGTGAATAAATGAAAAGTTTCTCCTGCCCAAAGAGACTTAGAAGGTGTCAAAGTTGAAATGGTCGTTGGAGCATTTAATTGCGTCAGATGAAAACACAAGTTTTCACATTTTCATTCCCCACCGATAATTAATATGCTAATAAAATGTCGCGTGACAGTTGAACAAGGACATGCTGACAGCAAGGATATCTAATAAAGTGCTTTGACATAAGTATTCCGAATTGGAATTGCAAAAATGTTGATGCTGTCGGTAAATCATGATTATCTTTTTATTGCTCACATTTCTAGAAGGGGGAGTTCTCCCTGTTGCCTGTCGGATTATAAAATTCCGGGAGCATTACTTCCCAGTCATAATTCGAAATGAAATTTATCATCGACGTAATTAGTGGCCATAAATTAAGCTTCGCTCGCAGGCGTCTCCACATATGAGAGGGGAATGGAAAGGGGAGGCAAATATGTGGCCACAAGTGTGAATTATGGACGCAGTCATTTGGCATTTGCGCATATCCTTTCAGGCTGTCCGCTGCGGCAAATTAAATTAAATTGTCCTTTTTCATTTCGATACACTTTCGAATCCTCTGGAGGCCGAGGCCGAGTCGATGCCCACATGCTGTCTCCTGCTCCTCGTCAGCTCCATTAAGCCAATAAAGCATTCGTTTCATTGGATTACGTATGCTGATGTGTGGCAACATCAGAAAGGCAGAGAAACAGAGAAACAGGAGTTGGAGCAGGGACAATGTCGCATCCGGTTACACAAATGGACAACAATTTGTGGCCAGATGAATTGCGCAAATAACGAAGGTGGCCAACAAATTTGCGCAAACATTTTGCACAAATTCATTTTCCAATATTGCTGCAGCCGTAAATCATTTTGCAAAGTTTCAGGCTCAAAGACTGGTTCCGGCTCTCGACTGATTAACACCCGAACTTCGGTCTGGGTAATTACGACTCCCCCACGATGGAATTAAATGCCATCCACCCACACATTGATGTGTAGAGATAATCATTTAATCCTAGAACCATGCACTTCTCTATTAACCGTTTCATGTATTATTCATCGAAGTTTCATCGCAGACTGGTGCGATATCTAGATTTAATAACCGAATGCAGCGAACCTAATGAACATCCTCTTCCAGATCTCGCTTCTTCATTTAGCTTAATTCAAGCAGAAGCGATTCCCTGTCGCTGATTGTGATTGTGATGGATAAACTATCGAGCTGTGTTGTGTTCTTTTTGGGGACCATCCATCCATCCATCCCTCGGTTAGATTTTCCACAATTGAATGGTTTTCAATTGAAATTCTTTGCTTTTTTTGGCATTGACGTCTGCCACGCCCAACAAGAACAGTTGCCAAAATCAGTGCTTGTCCATAAATGATATGTGGCAACATTGGCTTGACTTAAAGTTGAAGTACTACTAGTTGTATTTTAAGACGTTTTGCAGCACTGCTGGCTGTGCATTTGACAGAAAAGGATTGAAAGGAAATCAACAGTGAAAAGAAAAATATCTGTAGAGTGTTAGGTATTGTATTGATTGGCTTTAAATAAAAGTGGTAGCTGAAATTCTAGTAATTTTCCAACACTATTAGCTATATATTTGTTAAAGTTATTGTTTGGAAATATGGAGGAGGATTGATGTTTAAAGGATTGAAATTTAAAAGGGAAGTCATAGAAATGTAACTATAGATATATATTAAAGTAGTAGCTACATTTCTTTGTGTTTCTTAACACTGTTAGCTAACAAATTCTGTTGTTTCTGACATTATTTATTAATTGAAAATATGTAAAAGGATTGAAATTGCTGGCAATCATAAGGGTATTCCCATAAATTTAACATTGCAGGCAATCAGCGTGTGTCATAACTGGAACAAGGAAAATACCCTATAGATAAATTTTATGGTGGCAAACACCTTCACAAGTGTTGCATGCCACATGGTCTTGTTAAACAAAACCCGCAATCAGCCCACAAATTTGTTGCATTAGTGTGAAATTAAATTATTGTTTACATGTACGTAATTATGTTTTGAGAGAGACTCAGATCACCCTTCAGCCCAGGAATACTCGTGCCACAGTTGCAACCCTTCGCATTGTGGCATGCCTATAAAAAAAAGGAGATGCCGTCGATTGTGGTGTGTGCCGTGACCATGTGAAGCAGACACCCTTTTGAAATTCGATTTTAAAATGTTGCGACAACAATGAAAAACTGTAGAAGAGGATTTTCCGCCTTCTCTACAGAGTTCTGTGGGTTGTGCTGACTTTCACAGCTCGATTAAATGAGGGCTTTTTGAGGGGGGAACTGGCAAAGGGGATTTGCATATGGTCAGCCAGAGGTCAATTTCGAATTTAATCGTATTCAATTTCGAGTGGATTTGTTTTTAATCCTTTCGGATTTGCCCACAATGAAGAGTCAACAGTTGAGAACAAATATACATAAATAACTTGAATAAACTTGTAGCTTAATTCGAGGGTTTATCTAACCTTCAAACTGAACTTTAAGCTTGCTTTATCTATTGTGAGTTCTGCATTTAGAGCACTTCAACCCTCTGTGGTATTCGAAATCGGATTTATTCTTTTTAAAAGTGCCACAGGGATCGATTATTACCGTTCAAATTCGTATAAAACGTGACCGTGCCCAGGATGCGACCCTGGAGAGAGACGGCAATGAAATATTTTTGCAAATCTGTCAATACAAATGCAAACCATTTCAGCCTTCTGCTTTGTGATAACTTTAAGACTCTTCCAGTCTATACAATGAAAGCATCCCCATCGATTGCCAATTTCTATTGCCTTAAAATTTTAACAAAAGAATTGTTTGTCGCTCCAGGAAAAATGGCAAAGGTGAATGTGCTTTTATGTGAATAGCTTATAAAGTGTCACACTTTGGAGTATTTAAGGTATTGAGATGCTATTAAAAGTTATATTTAAGTTGGTTTATGAAATCAATTGAAAATTAAAGGATTTCCTTAGTTGACATGAAAGAAAGTGCAGAATCTTTATGCTTTTCAATAGTTTAATAAAACTGAGATATCCAAACAATCCTTAAAACAGTTTTTGAGAGAGTTAAAATTATATGGATAGATAGATGGATAGATAGATAGATAGATAAATAGATATATAGATGGATAGATAGATATATAGATAGATAGATAGATAGATAGATAGTTGGATAGATAGATAGATAGATAGATAGATAGATAGATATATAGATAGATATATAGATAGATAGATAGATAGATAGATATATAGATAGATAAATAGATAGATAGATAGATAGATAGATATAAAGATAGATAGATATATAGATAGATAGATAGATAGATAGATAGATAGATATATAGATAGATAGATAGATAGATAGATAGATAGATAGATAGATAGATAGATAGATAGATATATAGATATATAGATAGATAGATAGATAGATAGATAGATATATAGATAGATAGATAGATAGATAGATAGATAGATAGATAGATAGATAGATAGATAGATAGATAGATAGATAGATAGATAGATAGATAGATAGAAAGATAGATAGAAAGATAGATAGATAGATATATAGATAGATATATAGATAAATAGATAGATAGATAGATAGATAGATATATGACAGATATATAGATAGATATATGATAGATCGATAGATATATAGATAGATAGATAGATAGATAGATATATAGAAAGATAGAAAGATAGAAAGATAGAAAGATAGAAAGATAGAAAGATAGATATATAGATAGATAGATATATATATAGATAGATAGATATATAGAAAGATAGATAGATATTTAGATAAAAGCTGAAGCAATTCTCTACTTTTCTCGGTTTTAGACAATAATAAGAGATGTGAATTTCAATATGCCATTTTATTATTCTTTAACTAAATGCAATCTACTTCAATATATCTAAGAATTTCGCTAGTAGAATACATTTTCGTTTGTGCTAAAAGTTATATTGCGATGATGTCAACACTTTCCCTAAAAACTAAATAAATATAAATTCCAGTTGGACCTTCATTACAAGCACTTGCAGAAGGGCAACTGAAGGACTGCTTTAATGAAGTAATTTATATGAAAATCATGGATTAATATCAGACTCCGACTTTAAGGGTGACCATTAAAATGTCGCCAAGAACTCAATCAAGCTGAAAAGCGTGCTGACCACAGAGTGTGGAATTGTTTGTACTCACTCGAGGGTCACATTCAATTAAACAGTGCTGCAAGTATGTATGTGAACTGTAGACTAAATTAGCGCATATATATATCTGACATAGATATTGTATCTATAACATTTTGAGAGTCCACTTTGTAATTAACATGCTAGACTTTCAGCTGAAACTGATTGTTAAAAGATATGTTTTCTTCTTTGGGGGTTTTTGTTAGAGTTCATGGAGCGTCAACTTTCAAGTCGAATGAGCAACAACATTGTTGCGACACTTAAATTTGCATAATCAAAATCAAAAACATCATTTCCATTCCGATTGCGCCGTGCGGGACTCGAGAGTCCTGCCACCGTGTCCTGTCAATATGCCCAACACACTTAGCCACTTGGAAGCCGCAGTCGGCTTTTAAAATTATGCAAATTCAATTTGGCGACACTTTCCCACCACCCCCTTCTACGCCTCCTTCAGTTACAGTGCCAACCAACCACCCCGCTGTCGAGTCATAAATTCGAGTAACTGTATTAATATAATTGGTGGCTGCACCCTGAGGCGGCAGGGCAGCTTTTAAAATTAGATTTACTCCCATTCAAAAGTACCCGTTGTCCTTGTTGTTTCTCCCTCCATCTTCATCTTCATCTGTCCCTCTATTTATTGGCATTGTTTTCCCAACCAAGTGCTGGAGTTTCTAGCTCCACTTTAAAACAAAACTTTGAAGTTGTCTGACTTTGACTCCATTTAACATTTAACCGTCATAATTTAAACTCATATCTTATCTGCAAATAAGTAATATTTTTGTTTATCCTTGAGCATAATTCATGTTCAGTTCGGACTTGCAAATCGTTTTATTATTCAGCCCAATTGTACCACAGTTGACTCCTATACTATAAATAATTAATTTAGATGGTTGTTTTGTCTCCCACAGTTTATTTATTGTCCTGTTCCAGTTGTGGGACCAGCTTAACTGTTGCTTCCACATCGAGCGAGAGATTTGTGGTCACAATTTGGCATAACAGAACCATCTTATAGACCAAGTCATGATTCACTCAGCTAACGCCATTAAGATATGCGATTAGATTTTATTGCCCAGGCAACTAGTGCGTATATAGAGAAAGAAAATGCTGGTAATCTGGGTAGTATTTCTGACTTGATTGTAACAGGTGAGAGCTAAAAATTTTTCTTATAAAAAGTTAAAGTTAAGATCTATTTACACCATTTTTGCACTGAGTTTGAATCAAACTTGAAAGGGACTTACAGCCTAGAACATAATTTCAGTTTAAATACCAAATGTCAACATTGTCGCTTAAGATCTTTCAAGGAAATGGCGCAAAATAGTTTCCGATCTAAATTCAGAAGTTTAACCCCTTTTAAATCGTTTCTCAATTCAGTTACTACTTTTGCTTATTAATTAAAAAATCAGTTGTTCCATTTCGCATCAATTATACAATGGCAAAATTTAAATTATATTTTTAATTTTATCTATTCGTTTAGCGAACTTTTTAGAACTTTTAAACAGCTCCAGTCCTGTCATATAAATTCAGTGTAGATCCTCAGGAATTTCTTAAAGGTTCACACTGTTAACTTGGCTGTCTTCTTGGCTCTCACATGGCTTGGCATTGGCATTCTATTGATGTGCGTTGTATAATGCGTTTATGGCATCTGCAGCCGTTAACTGTCCATAAAAATGCACATTATTGTAATGTTGCATTGTCGCCCGGATGGCACTTTGAGCCTGGCAAACGACAGGACGTCCATTTCGGCGCATTCCCCTCTCAGTTTCCCCCTCTCCCCACAGCGCACTAATCTTTGGCAGTTGACTTCATGCCTGGACAATGTAAGATGTCCTGCTGCTGTTGCTGCTGGCAGGACTTGGCAATGGGTCTGTTTAAATGTTTGACTGGATTAACGTGTAGCACGATTTCTATCATTGAATGGCATTCGATTGGAATGCCTTTTGGCAGCGACTGCAAGTGCGCCTCAAGGTATGCAATGGAAATGGCAATTGAGAGTCCTGCGTGTCTTGCGAGTGACCCCAAAGTTAAGCCATATCCATTAGAGTACCACCCAAAAAACCATTGCAAATCTCGTTAGCCAGCTTTCGAATATTCCCCCTCAAAGGGGGATGAGTGGAGAGTGGAGAAGTTCATAAAGAGGCCGCAAATGTCAGCAATAAAAAGATAATCATGATTTACAGCCAAACTCAATATGTACCATGGAATGTCAGTCAAACATGCCGAGAACTTTATTGCACAACATTCCACAGGCGGTGGAAGTAACATGAAAGGTGGAATGAGGGGGGAGTAAAGCGGGAAGGACTGTCAAAAGTTCTTGTTCAGCTGTCATGAGATATTTTATTAGCATATTAATTATAGCCAGGTCCTGACACGCCCAATTAAATGCCACAGCGAGCATTTAAACTTTGACACCTGACAACAGATACTAAAGCGAGACAGAGAGAGATAGACAGCTATAGCGTGGGAGAGAGAGAGAGTGAGAGAGAGGGGGATGGAGTGCAAGTACTCCATTAATCTTGCTTCGAGTTCCCTGCAAATAAATCGCTTTTTTATGTTAATTGAACTGCGCCTTGTATTCTTTTATTGTTTTCGACAGGTTTACATGCAAAATACACTAAGAGAAATAAAAAATGCGACTTTTGACTTATTTTAAGTCAGTTGAGTATCTTTTAAATTTGTATCATTTGTTTTGTAGACTATTATTGTTCTTCAGAGCAACATATAACTTATAATTCTCGTTATCTATCTAATTCTTATCGTCTGAAATACACATGAGCATAATTTCAGTTTCTAGAATTTAAGTGCAGCCTAACTAATAAGATTTGTCAGTCTTCTTTTTGAAGACCAAATGTCTCTGAAATTTCTCAGTGAACAGAGAAACATCTTCAGATCGGCATTGATTAATGCCAGACAAATATTATCTTACACACATGAACTGAAACTCAACTCAACTGAACTGAAACTCAACTGAGCTGAATATTTGGGTAGCTGGGAGTTTTATTTATTGGATTTCGTTCAATTGCAAACGGAATTTGGCAAGGTCCCAGGACAATTGCTTGGAATGTCCATCAAAAGGCGAAGAGAACTCTGGACGACTCTGGCCGAGCAGGCGCATAAATTATCCTTTGCTTTTCTTTTACAGTTGGCTTCAATTTGGCAAGTGTGAAAATTTGCTCAGACAAGTGCAAAATAATGATATGCAATCCAATTTTCTTGGCCCGGACATGAACTTGGACACTTTGTTGAGGTCCAGGAAGTTGCACATTCATCACTTTGTGATGGACTCGCAATTGGACTCGACTGATGTCCCTTTTCGGATGACGAGGCGAGCCTTCTTTTGGGGCCAAGTGTCAATTTGCAAAGCATTAACTTGAGTTGAGAGCGCTCTTTTTTTTTGGATTTGCCAAAAAGGGGGCAGCATGACATCAGGATGTTGCTGCCTCAAAGGATAATTGTACCGGTGGGTGTGCGTGTGTGTGTGTGTGTGGAAACTTGTGCGGCAAATGCTTTCACGCCACTCTCAAGTAAATGGAAGAATGGGTTAATTACAGTCGTCGTTATCTGTCCCATATGAGAAGCCAAGTCCTTGCCATGGCGAATGCGTTTATTGTAATTGTGCTGCAACATTTGGCTAAAATATGACATATTTTATGGCTCACAGTTATGGCTTATCTCTCTTGCTCATAAGTGTAGTCCTTACAGTTGAAATTTGCATAAACCGAGCTACATAATGAAATAGAATTGCTCCCATTTGTACTTTATTAGGGTTAAGTTTGTTTCGTTATTATCACAGATAATGTGTGGCATGTGCTTAAAGATTTCCCTTGATTTCCTTAACTTTCCTTTCATTTAATTTCCTTTCGTTGTAACGAATTCTAATTGACTTTTCTCTTTAATTTATCGCATTCACAAATTCATTTCGTTGCATTTGGTTTCTAAATGAAAAACATTTCTCAGTCCATAAAATGCATCGTAAAATCATCCACCTGTGAGTTACAGAACAGCAAAGAACAAAAAAAAAAAATAGAAAACGTAAAAAAAATACTCGAAATGTACCCCAAAAAAATGCTAGCTAAAAAACTTTGTCCAGCCCCCTTACGAAAATTTGCATAGGAAAATCGTAAAAATTTTCCTTCTCTCCTTTTTTATGTGCAATTTCGGGCGTGACGAAGCGAAAACTCCAATGAAGGAGTTAAGTGAGAGATGAGAGCAACTTTCCTAGAAGTTCCACAAGCCTGGCTGAAATTACAGTCAAAAATTAGTTAATCCCGCAATGCTCGAAACGTGATGAAATTTTGTTAAGATATATTAAGAAGTTGGAGGAAATAAGTATTTGGTGTGAGTTGATCGTAAATTTATTATAAAAGCAACTGAAAATATAGCTTGGAAAAAACTAAAGATTTGATTAGAAAAAAGAGGAAAAAGAAAGAACAATAACTGAATATTTACGTGTATATTTAAATCAGTCTTAAACTAACATAATATAAGACTAGCACATTTATCATATTCTGTGACATTCTATAATTTGTTTACATTTTCTGAGCATTTCAATCTCTTCAATCAATATAAATTCCATCAATTTATCAAGTGTAACTTGAAATATTATGCTATTCTGTACTACGAATATCTTAGTAAACCATAATATCACACTTTTCATAGAATATTTATGGATATTTCTAATTTACTGTATATTATATACAAATTATATATATAAAACTCTTTGTCCCGACTCACTGATTCACTGAGACATCACGCTGTAGCCCAAACGGGTAAAGATATCAAGCTGAAATTTTCACACTTTATAGGTGAGACATAATTGTCGTGCAATAAGGCTGCGTTTTTCGATATTCCAACTGGAAGGGGTTAAAATGGTGGGGTCAAAGGTCAAAATTGCTTAGTATGAAAAAATTGTTGGTTTTTTCAGCTATCTCAATCAAACTCACAGATTATCTATTTCTTACTCATTGTTATATTCTGAGAAAATTTTATCAAGATCGGATGACTATATAATATAGCTGCCATAGGAACAATTGGTTGGAAAATAAACTTTGTATGAAGAGCTTTGTTGTTTTTTGAGCTTTCTCAACCAAACTCACAGATTATGTATCTTTTACTATTTGTAACATTCTGACATCGGATGGCTATATCATATAGCTGCCATTGGGACAGTGACTCTTGGTGGTAAAAGCAGAGTGGGAGCGGTTGCGATTCATTGTTGTCGCTCTTGCTCCTACGTATACTAAACAATCAAGGTGCATAGTCTGAAAAACATTTAGCATGAGCGGAACAATATGTCTTTCTTTTTCTCTCTGTCTTACTTCCGCTTTTGTTGAACTTTCATATTAGGAATTTAAAAAGAAAAGAAAACACAGCCTTTAGCACGGAGCCAAATCTATAGTGATTTTAACTGACTGAGTCCAAGACAGTGCAGTGACGCTTCGATCGTCATGCTCCGGCGATAGCTATGAAAACTGTTTCCCACTTGCACTCCACATTTCTTTCCGAGCCTGGGGTTTGGCGAGCCAAGCCCCCTAGTATAAAGTATAATTCTATACCATTATAAGCATAATTCAAACATCCTAACTCTACAAAATGGACTAACCACTTCAATTTTAGGCATTATTCAAGTTTTAGTACTTCTAGAAAGCAATAAGTTCCTCAAATATGACCTACAAATATGAA
>OY729166.1:25291280-25464194 GCA_958299025.2 Drosophila histrio
CGGCTGTCCGTCCGACAGTCCGTCCGTCCATCCGTCCGTCCGTCCTTCCGTCCGTCCGTCAGTCCGTCCGTCCGTCCGTCAGTCCGTCCGTCTGCCCGTCCGTCCGTCCGTCAGTCCGTCCGTCTGTCTGTCCGTCCGTCCGTCCGCGCAGTTGCTGCGACGCGGCGACGATATAACGAATGAAAAGGCGCGTTTGTTCATATATGTTTAATTTCCCTTTCGGCCGCTGCGGCGCTAAACATAAACAATCAACAGCCGCAGTCCAGTGTTGCCAGACTATCGCAAAGCTACCTACTCTCGATGCAAGCAAAATCGACTTCAAGCGATATATTTAAATCTCATTATAATGAAAATACTTTTCTTTGAAGACCTGCACAGGCTATCCTACTGTCGCGCCCGCTCGACTGATCGGCTTGTTTTATGTGTTTTGATTTGTAAGCTTTTGGTCACTTGAAAATGATAGCCAAACCAGGGTTAACAGCCAGGAAGGCTATGCTGTGCTTTTGGTAAAATTAGAATGGAATTGTCTAAGTACCATTAGCTGATTCCATATGGGCAAACACTCAACTCTTTGTCTTTTGTCTCTATTGTCAACAATTATACCATTTGAGCATTGCAATTGACCAGAAACTACCAGAATTGGCCAAAGGGAAAGGTATTGTGTTCCATCAGGACAACACTAGACGACACACATCAATAATGACACGCCCCAAACTAAGGGAGTTTGGATGGGAAGTTTTAATGCATTCACCGTATAGTCCGTATCTAGCACCAAGCGATTATCATCTTTTTTAGTCCTTGCACAATTTTATTAACGACAATAAAGTTATTTCAATTGTGGACTGTGAAACAATATTGGTAAAGTTTTTTAACAGCAAGGATCAAAGGTCTTTTCAGAGTGGAATCTTAAAATCATCCTCAAAATGGCAACAAGTCATTGAACAAAACGGGATATACTTGACAAAAATCGGACAGCCCAAGCCGTAATAAATTAAATTTGAAAATAGAGTAAGACAAATGCATTTATTATGATTTATTTTCATAAACGTGGCTGCACAAATTAGAGTCGAAATAAGTAAAGAATTAATGAAAATTTCTCGAAATATTTAGGAAATTTATGAGGTAATTTGAATCAAATTTTAATTTAATTCCTGGCAAAACAAAATTGAAAGAATCTGCTGCAAATACTTTGAATAATCTCGCTAAGAAAATATGCAAGCTGTAAGTGAATTGAAATTTTAACACAATGTATTTATAAGATCTAATAAAACAAATTGACACTACAAAATTGAAAATAAGCATACTCAGATATAAGAAGAAATATATTTTTAAAACTTCTGTTGAACTTTAAGGTAAATATCTTCAAGTTTTCCATATTGTTATCATTGCATTTCATTTGCTCTTTCCGACATTAGCATTGCCTTTGCTGTGACAGGTCTTTTTACCTTTTACTACGGGGTTTTCAGTGTTTTTCTAAGGGTTTGCCCATCTTACGAGCTGCCAATAAAATTGGAATTCGATTCGTTTTCTTGCGGGTCGTTCGATTTGCCCTTAACCAACAACGAGAGTAGAGAGAAAAGGTCTTACCATTAAATGTAACTGCACTGTAATTTGCATAATTTTCTATTCATTACATAATTCTGTCAATTTTCAATACATTATAATTTGTTAAGAGAAAGAGCCACCCTCGGAAAGGGCAATGCATAGGCAGAAAAAATGAGAGAGAATATGTAAAACAGGCAGAAGAAAGGAAAAACAAGGAAAAAAGTAAAAATGGGAAAAAATTATATAGAGAGGGGCTCTTATTTGTAATTTGTTTTCGGCTTAAAAAGATTATTTTATGGTGAAAACATCCCGAGGCCAAGTTGTTCAATTTTTTATGCGCAATATGTCTCAAAAAAAAATAAGTAAAACAGATGGAGACAGTGTGAGGGAGAGGGGAAGAGCAAGAGAAGTAGTGAAATTAACACATTCGATGGTAAAAATGATTTTATTGAGATAAACACAGATAGTACTTATTATTTCTTCGCAATCTCTGAAAACTGAAATCTCAAATCACGTTTCCATTATAAATGCAAATCAAGTGTCAATATTCCTGAGTTTCTTTCGCTCATTTGAATACATTTCGCACAAGGATTTTCATTTGGAAAATTCGCAATTTTTTTGGGCAAATAGAAAACCAACAAAATGCGAAAATCAGCAAAGTAAATAGAAATCGAAGGGAAAATCAATTGGAATCCCAAATGTCAACTGTGAATGTCTAGCTGGAGTTGTTCTCTGCTAGGCATATCAATGAGTTCTACCTACCAAATCTACGAATTCCCCCCACTATGCGCCTTTCTCCTCCCAACCTCCCATCCTCCCATCTCAACTGGACAGTCGGTGTTGAAAATCTTTGCCCGGAAATGATGAAATGCTTGAGTTCATTAAAGCATCGTGCAGGTTTATCGTCAACTGGGGAGCAATAAGCAAAGTTTTTCTCACTTCTATCTGCATTTTTCAACATTTTCCATTTTCTTTTGCGACTTACTGTCTGCTCTCACTTATCACGACTTTATCGCTTTTCATATTCAAATATCCGACTTCGCTGTGGTAATTAATCATTCTCGCTGAGGGGCACGAAGAAAAAATGTCTCTCGAGATAATGTCAACATAAATTGTTTTGGCAATTTCTAACAATTTTCCTCGCATTATTTATGAATGTTATGTTTTCTTTTTTTAAAGCTGCCTGAAATTAGCCATGGTTTGTGTGAGGGCGTGTGGGCGTGGCAAACTCATAACACAGCAGTTGTTGGCAACGGGGCAGGCATTCAATTTGACGTGTTGACTTTGGCCCCGGGGCCAGTGTGACCAGCCTGAATATAACTAGTGGACGTCGCAGTTGCTAAACAAACATGCAGAGAATTCTCCTCAATCCTCCACAATCCTCAACTGGTCAGGGCCAAGTGAATGCGGCATTTAATGAGCCTGTCAGCAGTCAGTTTATTCAGTTGACTGAACAGCTTCAGCCTCAGCTGCCGCTTTGCTTGCATAGCAAATTATTGGCATAGGGGTTAAGTTCGAGGGGTTGGGGTTGGGGTTGCTGTGGAGATTGTGGCTAAACATGGGCGTGTGTGTGTCCTTGCCATCCCCTTTTGGGCTGCTGTGGTCAGTGTAATCACAAAGTTTAATGAATGGATTAGACCAGGACTTTGGCAATTGGACGCTTGCTGTTTGTATACCCTGTAAAAGGGTGTGATTGTCTATGCCATGCCAGTTGTTACGATTCGAGTGTAATTAAGCTGAGCATTTTGGCAGCTTCTATCGATAGGAATTGTATATTTATATATAAGTGTAGACAGAGCGAAAAATTAAGTAATTCGCACTTTATTTCTCACTATGAATGAAATTACTGAAGTCTGGAATCTCGATTTTAAGTCAAGTAAGATTTCTTAAGTCTGAAAATTTAAGTATTTTAGTGTTTTCAAATTTAAGAGTGAGTTGGAAGCGTACTTGAACTAAGTACAATAATATCATTATTTATTTAAGTACAATTCACACTTCTTCTTTGTCCATTCAATTCTGTAGCTAACTACACAAATATCTCTAGACAAGAATATGGTACTTGATATTTACTTACTGTAGGCTTAAATCAGAATTGTGTAAACTTAATTTGCTAGTGGAAAATGTTCTTGAAATAATACCTTCTGCTGTCTAGTTAAATTTCGAAATTATCAGCGTGGGTGTTAAAGACTTTCAGATAGTAGAAAAGTGATGGAAATTATCCTTCTTTATTTCTCGCTGCCCAATAAAGTACTCCTCATATCAAACCAGCTAGAATCAATTGGGAATTCTAAGCAAGCAAACGCTAAAATGATTTAAGATTATTAAGGCTTGATTTAAGTTTTCACGAACTTCTGCTGTGACTATTCGCTGTGAAAATCCGTTTCGATCCCGAACTCCGAACTTAGATCAAGAATTTTC
Source organism: Drosophila histrio (assembly GCA_958299025.2). NCBI lineage: Eukaryota > Metazoa > Arthropoda > Insecta > Diptera > Drosophilidae > Drosophila > Drosophila histrio. The sequence continues at coordinate 25,295,244 of OY729166.1, forward strand.
ATATTCATGTCTAGTAAATCTGTAGTTATACTTGATTCAAGATACTCAACTCTTATAACAAGATTGTGTGCACTTGCTATAAGTATTTGCACACTTATTTTTAGTTTTTCGTACTTATATCAAGTATGGATTTTAAGAATGGCAAGCACTTTATTCGATATCATTCGATCTTAACTTTTCTATGGCATTTTTCGCTCTATGTAGTTTCTAATACTACGTATATTTGCACATAGTGTTAGCTTCTATATTTTTATAATTTATTTATAAATACATTTTCTAACTTAACGACTTAACATCCACACTTGACCTTCTCTTCTTCTTCTTTTTTCTCCTGCCTTTTCTTGTCCTTCTTTTTTTAAACATTATGTAAATTCAATTTTGAGACACTTCCGTTTTGGCACGCGAGCATTTCCCCCTCGTACCTTCCCTTTTGCCACCTGCCACGCCCTCTTTTTCGGCAGTCAACGTATGATTATTATTAGTGTTGTTGCTGTTCAATTTAAAGTCGAATCAACGTTGCCCGTGGCTAAAAACAGAGCACAAATTGTTCATATAGTAAACGGGGTTGAAAACAGAGAACTTGGGGAATTCTTTACTTCTTTTATTGGTCGGAAAACTGTCAACTGCTTGATTTTATGATTAATGATCCAATGTGTTTAGCAAGTCCTTCATTGCATTTAACGGAAATTGCTTTGAAGCCTGAGGGAAAAAGGAGATTTTCTTCATTCTATGCATTGCTGATTAAAGTTGTATTTATAGTGCATTTTCTAGGCAAATAATAGATTTTAAATGTGATCAATTAATAGTAGAAATCTATTTATTTAATAAATAAACGATGACCTAATTTAGATGAACTCCAATGTTATTTAAAATGTTGACAAAATTAACACCTATCTCTTAAATTTATCATTATTTAATATATATACTACACTCAAACATATTTACAATTTTTTAATTGAATTTATTTTAATTTCTATTTGAGTTTCTTTAAACTTAACATACGCTTAACAGTGGTTTGTGTCTCCGCTTAAATGTTTGTGTGCAGACAAGGACAGCTACACAGCATCGCCGCAAAGAGCAGTGCAAGCAGCTGAATTGAAGCGTTAAATAGCATGCGCTAGACAGAGCGCACTATACACGCCAGCAAAGAGGGGAAATTGGTATGTACAAGTATGCATTCTGATTGGCTGCAGCGAAAGTGTCTTATATACAAATGATAACTTGAAGTACACACACACACACACACACTCACACAAGGGATCCACTTGATTGTGGGTGACTTTTCACCGGGAACGCGTCTCATTTCGCACAAATCCATCATCGTCAACAGACGTTCAAGTTTACATACGATTTGTAGATTGTGATGAGTCGATAAGCAGCCAGGACAACAAAACGATTAATAATCAAAAAAAATAAAAACAAAAAACTTATAGGTTTACAGCGAATAGTTAGGTAAAAAAAATGGAAAAACCACTTGAAAAGCAAAGCAACCCTTGCAACCCGCAAAAGAAAAGCTACAAGAAAATCCGCATAAATTTCCACTGTTTTTTGTGAGTGTTTTTGCTGGAGGGTTGAGGTTTGATTCATAGATTATTTATGAACTATGGATGGATCCGTTCGTAATGCAATTGCCGGGCGTGAATAATGCGTATTACCAATTATTGGATTACCTTTTGAGTTTTGGCAATAAAAACAACAAACAAGTAGACAAGAAAACAAGTCGGAGAGTGCAGGGAGCAGCAATGACAGTGGGGTGCCCTGAGCACGCTAAAGATTTCATATCCTTATGAAGCCTTTTCAACTGATCTCTCCTATGGCAGCTATATGATATAGTGTTCCGATTTATATCAAATTTCGTCAGAATGTATAAAATATGACTAAATGCATAATCTGAGAGTTTAGTTGAGGTATGTCGAAAGACAAAACAGTTTGTCATACTAAAGTATGATCTTTGACCGATAGTTGCTATGGCTGCTATATGATATATTGAACCGATTCGGCCGAATCTGACAGATTCTGCCGAATCTGACATAGAACTGCCTTTAGCAAAAAGACGAACGTGTACCAAGTTTCATTCAGATAGCTCTAAAACTGAGAGACTAGTTTGACTAGAAACAGACAGACAGACGGACAGACAGACAGACGGACAGACAGACAGACAGACAGACAGACAGACAGACAGACAGACAGACAGACAGACAGACAGACAGACAGACGGACAGACAGACAGACAGACAGACAGACAGACAGACGGGCAGACAGACGGACAGACAGACGGACAGACAGATGGACTGACGGACAGACAGACGGACCGGCGGACAGACTACACGGTTGTTTATGCTGATCAAGAATATATACACTTTATAGAATCGGATATGTCTCCTTTGATGCATTACACATTTCGGGAAACATTTATTGCACCCTCTGCACACCTGTGTGGTAGACGGGTCTTAGAACTCCTCACAGCGGATCTCTGCTTGGCGTATGAGGCGACTAATGAGATACCTGGACTGTCAGTTCCGAGCAGCAAAGCTAAAACTGGCATTCACCCTTGTGGCTGGCGGCTGGCGGGTCTAAGAATTACACCACAGTATGTTACCGCTTGTCGTACGAGACGACTGAAGGAACAACCCGGACGAACCAATTGCCGAGCTTGTCGGAGCTAAATGGGGAGGGGATACCGATCCCTTAATTTCGGTACCACGGGTTGAGATTGTTCTCCAAGACTTCTTATTGAGGTCGGCCCCCTAGTGGGAGTTCGTGGTGGCTGTGGTTGCTGGAAGCTTCACCCCCCACCAAGGGGAAATGTACAATCGATAGTGTGCATTTAAATTGGTATCGACAAGATGCAAGCCTCTGCGGAGGAGCCTCTATGAGGGGCGTTAGTTGGCGCTGTATCGTGTGCTGGCATACACTGATACCGTGGTTGTAATCCTACGCCACGTTAAATAAACTGAAGAGATCCTTGTTGATTGTACCCTCCGCAAGAGTATTAAAAGAAAAGAAATCTTCTATCTAATTTGAGTGCCGCCTTTTAAGTTTGGTTTATTTTCACAATTAATTCACTTTGTCTGCAACATTTTCCACCTTCACACTTCCCCTCACTGGCGCATGGAAACACAGGGCAACTCCCTTATCCGTATCTATCTTTGACGCATTCATACTATTTCTGGGCGATTGTGGGTAATAGGTAACGATTACGGGATTTTCGTGCTCGTGTCGATAGGATGCTCTGGCCGAGGCGGCTGAACTACGTCGAGTTCCACTTGCCCTTGGCACTTGGTTCCCTTTTACAGCGGCCAAACTGTTTGTCACACTGAAGTATTCGTCCTCCCGATGATTCTTAGCCGAGCGTCTCTGGGCTGCAACCTTTTGCCATTGCTCGAAGGTCTCCCTGATGCTCAGACGACTACTTTCCGCATACGTTTTCCTCTTCCTGGGGTGTGGTTCCTCCACCCCTGGCAGCTTGGGCATTGTGGAGTTCAAGTGGCTTGAATTAACCATGTAACCAAACTTTTAAGACGTACACTCAAAATTTTAACAAACTAAAATTTTTATTTTTTTTTTTTGATTTATTTACATAATGAATACAATGAAACTGATTGAGGGGAAAATCTAAGCTTGCTATGTTTGATCATTTAGATTTACTGGCTAACTTTCTGCCAGAAAACAGTTAATACTACTTATGGTACTTGGACCTATCGTTTCTAGTCTTAAATCGCTGAATTTTTCAGCTAAATAGTGACTGATGATAGAGATTGGCCATTAATCGAAGCAGCTGTATTACCAAGAACTCTTTCTTGCCTTCTGGCAGATGATTGGTTTGTTAATGACATTTTGTCGTGATTTTCTACATTTTTGTAAAATACTTACTACCAAAATTATTAATTTGTAATAACTCTAAGGTAAAGATCAGAGTATAAAGTTTTTTGTTTAATTCCTCCACTGTTAGTAGAGGTATTTGAGAATAAATTTGTGTGTTCACTTCTTAGGTAAGGGCTAACACTTTGATTAAAAAGCTAGTCCACATATTAGGGGTGCTGTGATATAAAATCTTTTTTTCCATTTGATAGTTTCTTCTCTTATAAGGTATGTGCTTAAATTTTTATAACAATCGAACTTTTATTATTTAAACTATCGATTTTAGTGTAATACAACTATTCACGTTTTTGTCGACCACGGAAAAGACGAATATCGTGTGTTAACACTGTTTTTGATCGGAAAAAATACTGTGGAAGCCAAACAGTGGCTTGCTAAGCATTATGGCATATATTCTTCTGGCAATTCAACAATCTGCGACTGGTATGATTAATTTAAAAGAGGTCGCAGCAGCATCGAAGACGCTGATCAGTCTGGATGGCCAAATACAGCAATTACCATGGAAAACATCAGCAAAATCCGGAAAATCTTACTGGGCGATCGCAAACTGAAGTTAAAGGAGATAGCGGAGGCCATGAGTATATCAGAAAGGAGTGTTTTTACAATTTTACACAAACGTTTGGGAATGAAAAGATTTGGCTAAAAATGGGTGCCGCGAGATCTAAGTTTTCATAAGAACGGTCAGTCAAAATCAACAGTTAAATGTTGTTCATAATAGAGTTATATCACAATGACTATATGAAAGATTAGTTCGTTCATTAACAATTGAACTACTGAACTAAATCCTTCAATGGAACTACGATGAACAACTCTAGTTCATAACGATTAAAAGTATTTACTTTCAGAAGTATTATATGATTTGAAATGATTCAAGCTTCTAAAAATTAATAATTGTCAACGATATTATTGATTATTTTACCTATTTACTTTGTAACGCGGTTCTATCTATTCTTTCTTAGAATGTAATCTATAATGTAATGGCTAGCGCTCTAATTTATAAGCTTTGTGTCTTGGCGCTGGGTATCAACTGTGAATTAATAAAATATTAATTATACACTATAGAATTCTAAACAATTTAACCATAATCTGCGCAAGTTTCATTAACATCAATTGAGTAATATATTAAATATTTAACTACCAAGAGATTTTCCGATCTAGAAATGTTTTTGTAAGCAAGATCACTGTTTTATTTTCCACCAAATACAACATTCATATAAAAATAGTATAGCAATAATACATTTTTAGCTAGTGTGTCAAGTTAGTTACATTAAAAATAAATCTAACAGGACAAGACACCATAAATGATATATGTAGATTTCTATACTGTCTAGATAATTTGGATTCGATTTCAAAAATGGTGTAACTGATGCTTTTTATTTGCTTTTCAAGCCTTGTCAACTGAGGATTTAAATCGCACTTTAATTGGTTCATGATAGCAGATTTCGTAGGACTCATCGGGATGAAGTTTTGCGCTTCTTCTTTTTCAAAGCCGCTAGTTCTTCTTTATCGCCATCAATTTCTTGATATTGTCTATTATATTCCGAATAGCTTTCACTTGAAGTTGCAACTCCAGCACGTCTAGCGTCAAGTTCTCGCCTTTCAGTTGCTTTCTTCTGCCAATTTTGAAAAGAAGATTTGTAGCTGCACTGGCTGTCCTGATCACTCATATCAATGCCCCTGCATTGGGACAGATTTGAGGCAATTACAGCAGATTTCTACGCTGTATTCTTCTTCTTGCGGCATGCAACATCCAAGCCTTGCGCCCACAATTATCCCCAAATTTAAAAACTACATTCTTTGCACTCACTGCTTCGGTTTTGACAAACTATGCAAAGATTTCATTTAAAAGAAACAACAATATAATAAACATAATCACTCTGTAGGTTCTGTTCTGATATTTAATCTGTCGAGTGATCAACTTTACCCAAATAAGACTGAGACGTGTCTATACATTATACAGTTTATATATAGGTATACATTACAGAACCCCCTGAGTTACATACTACATTTGTTCATTAATCTATCACACAAAAAACTAAACTCAAAGCTTTCGTTACAAGTTTATCGATACTTTTTCTCGATAAGCCGTTTACCTCCGACGTTACCCAACATTAGTTAGTCATTGCATCCGAAATTACTCAACACTGTTTATATAAATGCCAAAAACTAGTAGGCTGTGAAAGATTTATTAGTATTGAAACCTTTTTTTATAGCGCACAAAACGAAAACGCCGTCGAAAAAGTTAAATATAATTTAAAATAAATTAGATAAACTAAAATAGTTAAGAAAAATAATACAGCTTTAATTAAAATGTCAAATAATAAGCAAAATAAAGTATATGAGGAACTTAAATCGCTTACATTAAAAAAGCCAGAAACTCTCGTTAAACTAGAGGTAAATTACATAAAATTTCTTATTAAAATGACATGAGATATCGTGATTAATATAATAAGTATAATCATTTATGGTTATTGATAGCTGTGTCTATGCATCATTAACATAAAGTAATAAGAAGCATAAAATGTGGTGTGAAAGGTACAAAATGTGTTTTCAGTTGTTAATATAAGTTATTTAGGAATCTAAAACATATTTGTAATATTGTCCCTTTGATTATATTCACTATTCGTTTTGTTTTAAAAATGAATGTATAATACATATAATTAAACATAATTCACTGCCTGATGTTAAATCCATTTTCTGATATTTAAAATAATCGCAGATAGAACCATTGACCAAGGAGCAAAAAGATATATTAGAATCGCTGCAAATAATCAAACCATCCTTGAAATCGGATGAGAATGATACTGAAATCAGATTGCAGCTCGATGCGACGCCATTGATTTCATCGGAAGTTAGTAATCCGATAAAAGAAGATGATGCGGATATCGATGCCAGACTTCTGGAGGAGTTGAACTCCCTGCCCATGGTGGAACCAGAGCCTGAAACGGAGCCCAAAGTGAAGCCACTACCAAGGCAACAATCACAACAACAACAGAATTTGACAACTCGGAAGTTCTTCAAGACTGTCGTCCAGGAGATGCCCAAGTTATCTGTTGAAGTGGCCGGCAATGCAGCGACTGCTGCCCAGAAGTTCCAGCCCAATGCCAACTATGCACTGCAATTAAGGAAGCAGTCGCAAGTTCAGTTCCCATCTCAGTTGCAATTGAATCCATATCCCTATAAGATGGCTATCAATCCTCATATGCACGAACTCTTCAGGAATACAGCGCGTGCGAATTCTGTGCCATTTGGCAAGACGATGACGAACTTTGTGAGTGCAACAGGCAATCTTGGAGCCATGCCGACTCAGATCAGAAATGCGGCACACACTCAGATGCAAATACCAATCCTTAATCAGTTGAAGATCGATCGCCAGCCGCCTGTGCGGAGGGAGGCGACTCCAATGCATGCGCCTCTTGTGGAGGACGATGAGGTTGACTTTGAGGAAATTGGCGTGGCGGACACGTATTCATCGTATTGGCCTAGCAAACTCAAAGGCGGCTCCAGGCATCCCGATCCCGTTGTGGAGACAGCGACACTTTCCTCCGTCGAGCTGCCGGACATTACCTATGAGTTGGCGCTGCCGGAGAAGCTGAAGAACTCACATCGTCTCAGTGCCCTGCAATTGGAGGCAGTGACATACGCTTGCCAGGCACACGAGCAGCTGCTGCCGAGTGGACAACGGGCGGGATTTCTGCTCGGCGATGGCGCCGGAGTGGGAAAGGGACGCACCATTGCAGCCATCATCTTTGAGAACTATTTGCTGGGCAGGAAACGTGCCCTGTGGATTTCCGTTTCGAATGATCTGAAGTTCGATGCGGAGCGTGATCTGTTGGACATTGGAGCGAGCAAACACTTGAAGGTTGCCTCGATGAGTAAGTTCAAGTATAGTCGAATCAATTCCGAGGAGAACGAGTATTTCAAGAAGGGCGTCATTTTCTGCACTTACACGGCATTGATCGGGGAATCGGCAAATGCGAATCCCAAATACAATACGCGATTGCGTCAACTGATCAACTGGCTGGGCACAGACTTTGAAGGTGTCATTGTTCTCGATGAATGCCACAAGGCAAAGAATCTCAGTCTGATGAACGCCGGAAAATCTACAAAGACAGGCACCACAGTCCTGGAACTGCAGCAGCTTCTGCCGATGGCTCGTGTGGTTTATGCCTCGGCGACAGGTGCCTCGGAGCCCAGGAATATGGCGTATATGGTGAGATTGGGATTGTGGGGTCCCGGCACATCCTATTCCGAGTTCTTCAAGTTTGTGAATACGGTGGAGAAGCGAGGCATTGGCGCCATGGAGATCGTTGCCATGGACATGAAACTGCGAGGTTCCTATATTGCCAGACAGTTGAGTTTCAAGGATGTCAGCTTTCGAATTGAGGAGGTGCCAATGTCGCGGGACTTCCACAAACTCTACAATCACTCCGCGGAACTCTGGGCCGAGATCAATGAGAAGTTCCTCAAGGCGTGTCGCCTGATGTGCATCGAGAATCGTGTGCAGAAGATTATTACCTGTCAGTTTTGGTCTGCCCATCAACGATTCTTTAAGAATCTCTGCATTGCTTCCAAGGTCAATCATGTGGTCAAGATGGTCCGCGAGGCGGCACGTCAGGGCAAGGCCGTGGTAATTGGCCTACAATCGACGGGGGAGTCGAGAACTCTCGAACATCTGGAACTCTACCAAGGCGAACTAACTAACTTTGTGTCCACCTCGAAGATGATCATTCAGTCGTTTGTTGAGAAGTATTTTCCTGCTCCCACACGTGAATCCCTCTACAAGTTACTTAGCACTGGCAAATTCGAGCCGGAAGCCCGTTCCAGGACAACGTCCTATTCGAAGCGAGCTCGCATGATCTCCGACTGGTCGGACGATGACATGGACGCCGATGGCGGTGACAGTGACATGGACATTGACAACAGCTGGAATGCTGATGATGATGACGACGATCGTCTAAAGTTGGGACGTAAACGACGCGGTCGTCCCCCCAAACCAGACAAGGGTGAGTATTCTACGATAAGACACATCCTTCATTGTTTCAACTCAGCTCCTTCTTTTGTAGTGGAAAAGATCACAATGCAGGAGCGCATTCTCCAGCATCTCTGCCACAATATGAATGCCAAGATCACAGGCGAAATCGATCGTAGCTTTGATCACAACAAATCCCAGGCGGCCAAAATAACCGAACGGGATGTGGAACGTTGCATTACCGTGCGTGAGAAACTGCTGGACAAGATTGAGCATTTGGGACGTCGCATGCCACCGAATACCCTGGACAAGATCATCTCCAAGCTGGGCACCAAAGTTGTCGCAGAAATGACAGGACGACGGGGACGTGTCATTCGCACAGATGACAATACCTTCAGGTATGAGCAGCGCGGAGAGGCGGAAACCACCATGGATCTAGTTAACTATAGGGAGAAGCAACGTTTCATGGAGGATACAAAGCATGTGGCCATTATCTCTGAGGCAGCCTCCAGTGGCATTTCGCTGCAGAGCGACAGACGACTCTCGGTGCAGCGACGACGTCTTCACATCACCCTGGAACTTCCTTGGAGTGCAGATCGTGCCATACAACAGTTTGGAAGAACCCATCGATCGAATCAGGCCAATGCGCCGGAATATGTCTTCCTCATCTCAGATCTGGGAGGTGAAAGTCGCTTTGCCGCAACGGTAGCAAAGCGTCTAGAAAGCCTGGGCGCCTTAACCCAAGGAGATCGTCGGGCCACCGATGCCCGAGATCTGTCCAAGTTCAACATAGACAACAACATCGGACGCAGCGCTCTGGAAAGTGTCCTACAGCAGATTACGGGTGAGAAGACCCTGGAATCGGTTCATGTGCCCGAAAACTACAAGGGAGACTTCAGCTTCGATTGCTGTGTTGCCCTCTCGGGTGTCGGTATACTGAGTGTCTCAGAGGACACGAAGGGACAACAGATGTTTGTCATCGAGAAGGACAGCAACAATATTCCGAAGTTCCTTAATCGTATTTTAGGCTGTCGCGTTGAAGTGCAAAATGCTCTCTTCAAGTTCTTTCTGAACAAAATGTACTCCCTGATCCTGCAGATGAAGCGATCGGGACACTTTGATTTGGGCATCTTGGACTTGGATGCACATGGCGCTAATGTGACTGCCATCAAGCTGATACGCTTCATTAGGCAACATGCCACGGGCACAGCTGCCACAGAGCTCCACACGATGCAGGTGGTGCGTGGCATGGCCTTCGATATGGCCCTGGCCAAGTAAGTGTGTTTTTGAACTTATTAATTTCGTCATTTATTAATTAATTTATCTACTCATTATTTTAAAAAGTATTTATTTAATTAAATACTTTTTTTTTGTAAGAGCTTGGGAATACTGATTAAAATTGGTTTTCAATAAATTATACGACAGACATATGTTTGTAGTATATTCCAGTTATACACAGATATTTGATTCAATTTAATTGATTTAATTGGTTACATTATTCAACTTTTACTAAATCCCTTTCAAAGTATTTTTTTTTTTAATCAACCAAGTTGAATCAGTTGATATATAGTTGGTTTATTCCACTAAAGAATATATTTCATGGCGCTGAATTTGTAGTTTCAATTTTCCCTATCATTCAATAGTTCTTTAGAGTATTCCAAACCACTAAATACATATATAATCAGAATTCTCCCTAGTACTGAATATTTACTTAAAATTAAACCTGGTTGAATATTTATTTAGAATTTACGATAGCTGAATATTTATTTAGGACTTTCTTTATCACTACAAATTTATTTAGAATTTTCCCTAGCATTGAATATTTAATTCAGATTATAACATTCACTAAAAATTTGATTACTGGATATAATCCAGTAAAAAGACATTTTCACTGCTTAATTTTAATATTTGATAACTATTTTCAGCTCTGTTACCTAAATATTTATTTACTTGCTTAAATTTTCATTTTTATATATTCCCTTAATCCAAATATAAATCTAATTTGATTGGTTTACTGAATAAAATAGATTGCAAAATTTAATATCATTTCGAGCTATGATCTTACATATTTATTTATGAATATTGTATTTCATTATTTATATTCATTTATTTCCACATCTAATCGAAATTAGTTTAGTTTCCTGGATAAAATAGATTAAAAAGTTTAATAACTATTCCCAGCTTTGTAACTTATATATTTAATTGTTTATATTGTTATATTTAATTTTATATTTATTTATCTCGGCTTAATTCACTTCTAATTCTTGCACAGGTTCAACAAGGATGCTCGCCATATCCACGAGGGTTTCTACATGTACAAACAGCAACGCAACAACAACAATTGTGCCATCCTCTGTCTAGATGCCCAGTCGGATGCAACTGAGGCGAGCAGTGATCCCAGCAAGATCAGCCTGAAGATCTACAGACCTAACACAGGACCTCAGGTGCGCACGGAAACTCTGAGTTCGATTACCAATCGATATGTGAAAGCCAATCCCGAGACAGTTCAACAATTCTGGGATATGCAGTATAATAAATGTCTACGCATGTGCTCGCACATCTATTGGAATCGCAGATGCCCTTTTGGCACCAAATGCGGTGTAGGTCTCCGAGTGCGCACCTATCATGTCCTCTCGGGTCTCATGCTGCCCATTTGGGATCGCATTGCGTTGATTATCGAGAAGGATGGCCGCAAGATTCAAATGATGCGCGTCAAGACGGATGACAATCGGAAAATTGTCGGTACCGTTGTGCCCGAAGGTGTTTATCAACAGCTTGTCTCGGATCTATCAGCGGATTCAACTGTCCAGTGCAAGGATTTCAGTATACGCAAGTAATAAGAATGCATTTCATGATAGCAGAGCAGCTGATTGTAGAGATCACATTCAATTTAAGAGGATTCAATAAAGTTGAACTCGCTGGACTTTTGAATATTTCGTAATTCTTACTCAAAGGTTTTCCTTGCTCTTGAGATGTGTTTTTGTTTACACAGATTCATTCAACTCTTGCAAATTCACATAAAGAAGAAAATTACTTGATTCTTTCATTAGTTCGTTTAATTCTCCACTTCCCAAGCATTGTTTGATTTGGACAGAAATTGTCGCAGTTGTTTACCCGACATATTCTGTTTCATCTCTTCTCTGCAAATACAGATTTCCATATTTCCCTTTCACCCAACCTTTAATAATAACTCAAAAACACAATAATTATTTTCGCCTCTTTAATACTTTATATTTTTTGATTTTTCATATAGTTTATTTTTGTAATTTTCTGTTTTGTTGTTCTTGCATTCAAAATATTGAAGAAAAACGCAAAAGGATATACGAAACTTAAAAGTACATTATAATTTAATTGCTTTCTTGCCAAATAAGTAGTACATACATATATATTTAGTAGTAGATCCTAAACATAGTTTAGCTGCTGCAAAAGTGTTCTAACAACTCTTCAGATACATTATGAATATACATATATTCTATCTGTTCCATCTTCGCTTTTTAGTTGATTTTCTTTCTTCTTTTACTTGCATCTTTTTTTGTATATTTTCTTTGCTTTTATCCTATTAATATAATAGACATAAAACTGAATTAAATAGAGCTTAAGATGGACAAAAAATGTTACCAATGCTCGTTCCATATATAAATTGCATATTTGTTTTTTATTTAGTTTTGCATTCGCGTTGTATAAAAATAGAAACTCTAATTCTCAACTGGTTTGCGTTGAAGTTATTATTGCTCAAGGCATCTCTGCTTCTGCCTTCTATAGATTGGCTTAGCTTCTTTATAGCTCTTTATGCCTGGCTCGATATGCATTCGGTTTACCCCCCTTTCATCATTCTTTCTGTCTCTTTCTGAGCCCGTTTTCTTATAACTGTTGGCTCTTGTAGGCACTTAACGTGTTTTTCAAACCGAAAAGTTTACAAAAAAGTCGCAACAAAAATTGAATTAATTCTTCTCGCTTTTATAAATTGTATTTCTAGTAACTGGAGCTTGTCATGGGTCTCTAACTCGATGGGGAAATGCTCCCATTAACTAACTTGGTTGTAAGTACGTAACGAATTCTCATGCAATGATCCTTTTGATCTATCTGCACCTAAAGTTGAGCTTAATCTTCTGTTTTCTTTTTTGCTTATCTCTTGCACTTAATTTTAAACGCTGCTTCTCAGTTTAATAAAAGAATTATTGTAAGAACCGCAAACTAAATTCCTAAGACAAATACCAAATGAGTTAATCAAACGAATCAAAATCTATTTAAGTATAGCTTATTATGTATAACTTGCGTTGCATAAAAAACTAAGTGCCTCCGTTTCATAAAAAGACAACCAAAAAAATATCTAATAAATCTCTTTACGAATCTCTTGCCGAAAATAGAAACGCTCACAAAACGCGCGCATAAACGCGTGCAGGACGCGTACAAAACGCGCGCCGCCGCAGTTGCCTCATTATGGTTGTGAGGTCCCCAAATATATATCGGGTATATCTGGCGGCTGTTGACCCGCTTTAGATCCAACATCGTAGATCACTTAACGTACTCGTATTGTAAATTATTTGATGCCTACATAAAAACGCGCGCGTCTGCTCGGCGACCATATGTAAAGTCGCGTGCAAAACGCGCACAGCTCGCGACGCTCAAATCGGAGGAGGGCCGCGTATATAACGCAGCTGAGGCGTAAAACTCATAGACAGATTGTTCAGATTGTCACAGCAATTGGGCTGCATCATGCAGGCAGCACAGAAGAAGGTAAACAAGGCCAATTGCATTGGTACCGCCGCCCTCGCAATGCGCCACGCCCAGCCACGACGTTTCGACTTCGAGGCGGTTTCATCTTCATCGGAACTGTCGAGTAATGTTGACTCGTTGTCTGGATCTTCGGGCGGATCATCGCCACCGGTACCAGTTGCAACAATACGTTGCAGTTGCTGCACCACCTGCTGTTCCTGTTGTTGTTGCAGTTCCTGCTGTTGCAACTCCAACTTCTCTGCCGCTTGACGCGTTTTGCGCGCGTTTCTGCGCTTGCTGGGCGAAGATTGCGAATTGGGCGGAGACTTTGCAGCCTGTTGCTTCACATGTCCATTGCTCAGCTGTTCCACTTGTTGATGATGCTGCTGCTGCTGCTGTTCTTGCTGCTGTTGCTGTTGCTTCTGCTGATGTGTGGCAGCTGTGCGCACAATTAGATCGCGGCAAGTATTTTGCAGCTGCTTCAGCTCCGCCTCGGCGCTTTCCATGCGTGCGGCAATGGAGCGCATGGCGGCGCTGCCCGGCGCCAATGCCAGCTCCAGCTGCTTGGCCAGACGACGCAACACGCCCAGACGACGTTCACGCTCGGACAGACCACCGTCAGAGGTGGCGCCGCCATCAGAGATGCCCGAATCGGAGAGTGAGCCATTTGAGGCTGTGAACTTGGCAATGTGATATATATGATTGGGATCCAAATGCTGTTGCACTGCCAACAATTGCTCCTGGCTAACGTTGACCTTCTCGGACAACAGTTTGGCCACCAGCTTGACATTCTGTGCCAGCTCCACGGGCGTTGCCTGTCCCTTATCCAGAGCACCCTCCAATCCTTTAAGTGTGCCACGATCTTGGCCTAAAGCCAATTGGAACTCACTCAATCCACATTCGAGTTGACGCCAGGCAATCAACGAATTTGTCAGCATCTCCAGCTGCGAGTTTATTCTGTTAAGGAATTGAAAAGTGGATTAGATAGAGTATCTAGCCGTAGATCATTTACTGTTAACTCACCTCGCATCTGCTTCATCCCAGGCGCTGTACATGTCGCTCACTTCATCTTTGAGATGCTTGTGGAACTCCTGCTCGGCACTCAACAAACTATGCACATCCCAAGTGGTGGCTGTGGATGCTTCGACCACCTGGTTGCCATTGCTGTCGGTCACCGTGATGGCCACTGTAGAAGTGGCGCCAACTTTGGCCACCTCTTCCTGCTGTCTCTGTTCCTTTTCCTTCTCCTGCTGCAGCTCCTCCTTCTTGAGCTTTTCCTTTTGTAGTTGAAGTTGTTCGGACTCCTGTTGTTGCTGTTGCAACAGTTGCTCCTGTTGTAGACGCCGCTCCTGACGTGTCAGCCAGCTGTGAACGGAGGCATTGAGGCGCAACATATTGGTGCGATAGCTGCCCAGTTGTGTCTGTTCGTGCTGGAATGGCAAAAGAAGATAGGTAAGTTATAGCTACGTTTTTATATCAACTATATAAATAATCATACATAGAAAAAGACGAAACTTTAAACCTTAGACTTAAATACTCTATAAATAGTTACTTGCATATAGTCTAAGTTTATTTATTTACAAGTTTCTAAATTATACATATATATAATGTTATTCATCTCAATTTAATTTTGCATTTTCTTACACATTCTATATTAACTCCATTTGATTTAAATCAGGGATCAATACCGAAATAAACTTCGGTTTCGCTTTCAGTTTTATTCCCTGATTTAAATCAAAATTTCAAATAATGTAGACAGCATTTATGTTAAATAAGAAAATGAATTATAAGCAGAAAAGTTACTTTTGGCCATGCACAAATTTAATAGCCCTGTAGTTTTCATAACCTTGCAGAGAGTATTATTAATATTATTCAGAAATGTGTAAAGCATTTAAATAAGTCGTTGCTGATCCCACAATTTGTCAAACAATTGTTTTGATAAAATATACAAAAAACATCCATTTACTTTATTTATTTAAAAATAAGTTTAACTCAATGAATATTATTAATTCTACTTATTTAACTGGTTCTAAGAACCCATAGGCAACTATAATAAAATGAAGTCTGCAAATCAATTACTCGACTAACTTGTTTCTCGAGATATCTAAACGTGATATGTGATCAAAATCGAACAACTGTATTATAAGCATGGCTGTCGAACGGTCGAAAATTTAATTTATATAATATGCAAATCTTTTTCGAATTCAAAGAAAATGTTGGGTAAATGCTAATTCTTAATAAACTATTTATTAAAATTTATTAAAGAGTAAAGATAACTTTTGGCATGCTGACGATAACTTTTCTTTGTTCTCTTTTTTGGAAAATTTACTTAATATTAAATTTCCTTTATATTTCAATTAAAAACTGCAGTAAATTTATTTTAATTTATATTTCATTAATTTATTATTATATTTCATCACAATTTCATTTAAAGACTACAATATTAACTCTTTGGCAGGCCTTTTGTAAATTTAGTTATATTGTTGTTGTTTCATTTAAATTTGATTTATACTCAAAAAAAATCAATAGCTAAATTGATTTGCCTAATCATCTACATTAATTGGTTCATTTAAATATAAATTTAACTTCAACAAATAAAGAGATAAGTTGATCACCTCAAAGTCTTACCTTTAATGCCTCTACGGCAATTTGAATGGCCGGCTCCGTGTCGAGTAACTCGGGCGTGGCATTACCGCCAAGTCGGCACAGCGTGGTCTTCAATGCACTCATCTCCTGTTGCAGTTTGCGTGCGGCAGCTGCATTCTCGCTCCAGTTAAGCAAATCCTCCCAGGCAGCCAACAGATCTGCAACAAAGAAAATTATGATGGTCATCATTATAACAAGTTAATAGCGCGCGCCAAATTGCAGTGAAAGCCAACAGCTTCTTGTTAATTGATTTCGTTTTGTGGCTGCTGTTGGAATTGAAATTCGTTATGGGTTTTATCTGTGGATTCGCTCTGGCAATGGCATTTTCCCAGCCCTTTGGGTAATAAATACCTTTCGCTTTTCCTGCCGTCAGCAAAAAGCCGAAAAGTGAAACTTTTATTTGTTTAACAAGCCAAAAAAAAAAAGTACATAAAACAGCAAAACAAACAAAAAGTTTTCCACTAAACGCTTCAGTGCAGCTGGAGGCGTGGTAAGGTGTGTGTAAATGTGTGTGTTAGAGTGTGTGTGGTGTGTGTAAATGTGTGTTTGTAGTAATGTGAAACTGGGAGATTGTGTGGGAGCAGCGGTTTTTCAATTGCAACAAAAATGGGCTTTAAATGCAGCCAAAGGCGACGCCCAATGGAAAAAAGAATCTATGATACCCTGTAAGCTACAGATAACTGCTGTATGGTGTAATGATTTAAATTTATATAGTTAATAATACAAATTAAATACTCTTAATAAAATGAAACTGTCTTACATGTGCTAATATATAGAATAGTTAAGGATTTTATAATGCATTATTATTATTATAAAATGTCATAAGCTATAAACAAAGAAATATATTATTAACAAGCTTATTCATCATATCTATCCTCTGTCTATGTTTAACCCAATCAATTATGATTTTTTCCATTTAACGTAATTAATCACTTTGATTTTTATTTTGTTTTAAACTATTGCTAAGACATTTCTCACGAGTCACAAAGTTTATTTATATTTTGGTGATTATTTGCTTCAAAAAAGTTAGCAAAATATGATGCTAATGAAGATAATTAGCATATTTAATAATGATTGAAAGAAATAACGATGTTGAAACTTATGTGATGAATTTACTTTATAATAATATTGTTTATAGCAAAGAAACGTAGAAGATACGATAAAAAAGATATATAGATTTATGTCAATCTACAATTCTCTTACAGTCACTAGAAAGGTCTATAAATCTAGTCATTGCGTATGTTAAGAATATATATATATATATTTCTCAATTTCGACTACTCTCATTATAACAATCATTTATCGCTTTTAATCACATAAAGAGTTATATGGTATATTTTAGTCATATACTTTAACATTTATTCATACATGCACTTCTTTGACATTGCAACACAATCGGGTGGGCAGTTCTTAAACTTGATTATAGTCCACATTGGGCGGACTGGCATTGGAAATACGAATTATGGAAGGGCAGGAAATGACTTAATTCAAAACAAATGCAATGCAAGCTTTGTAGATTACACATATTGTCTTTCTCTGTGCGTTTTTCGCCTGCAGAACTTTTAGCTTAGGCCATGCGTAGTGGGGAAATAGAATTTTGGGCACCACTGGATTAAAAACTTACTTGAAAAGCGCGCAGTAATGTTACAGTCTCGTTGCAAGGACGCGACACAACTAATTGAATTTTAGATGCGTCTCTGCAATTACTTTCACCCAAAAAAAATAGCGAACAGGTGAAGTTAAGCTTGTTAATAATGCAACGCACTTGTCCGGCAAATCACGAATTATACTATAGATGGAACTGGACCGGGTCTAAAGACGAAACCGAACTTGTTGGCAGACAAACCGTAACTGGTTGACTGAACTTGTGGCTGCAAAGTTGCAAAGCAAACTTGCAGCATGCCAAACCCACAACAACAAATGGTGGCAACTCGAGCGCAACAAAACGATCGAGCAGAGAGGGAGATGACTGAGAGAGAGAGAGAGAGAGAGAGAGAGAGAGAAAGAGGGCCAGGTAATTGACTCAACTGAAAATCTTGTATGTTGCATTAGATGATTGCCAGTTGGATGCGTTGCAGCTACGCACTTTTTTCAGTCTCGTAATCATCATGGATTGCACAACTCGCGGTCAGGTTTGGTCAGTGATAAATGAAAAGGAAGGCAGAAGTAAGGGGAATCCCAACTCCACAGGAAGACATTATCAGGCATTAACCCGGCCACTTAAAACGATATAGGGGCGTTAACTGGCAAAGCGACTATCATCATGATGACTTCCAATACACATACTATATTCAATAATCTTTACTCAGCTGGCTAAATTGTTGTAACCAACTTGATGACTTCGGGGCGTATTGTGCATAAAATTGATTAGCCATTAGGAGAAATGGAAATTGCAAAGACTTTCACTTTAATCAGAAATTAATTGCCTATTGCGGCGATTTTCTTCAAGCCTGAGCTTAAAGTGTATTCTAACAAAAAAAAGAGATAGAGAAATCTCTTCCGGCTACTGTGCAGACTCTTTCCCCTCTTAACTTGGCCAACTTATTGTTTTTGGCTCCTCACAGCTTGACAAGTGAAATTTAAAAATTGTTTACATTTCGTCACGCAGTAAAAATAGCAAAAATAAAATGAAAAAAAAAAAAATATGCAAATTCAACCGCAAAACAATAAAATGCAACTGCAGCAATAAAAAACCAAATACACAAGGGCATTGACTTGTGTGTGAGTGTGTGTGTGTGTGTGAGTGTGAGTGTGGGTGTGTGGTTGTGTGTGTGCACATTTAAAACTTGGCAAAACATTCAAATAAAATTCACATACTCAGAAAGTACTTTGTGTAGCAGGTTTAATCCAAATATTTGCCTCTCTACTCACATGTAATTACCAAAGAATATATGGGGAATAATATGTTTTCTTTCGCTCTTTTTATTTATTTTTCTATCCCTATCTTTCCTTCTTTATTGTTCCTTCTCTTTTTGATTCATTGCAGCTGTTGTTATACTCGAAATCCAGCTGTTTAAATTCTATTGAATGCAGTACAATCTCCTTTGTGCAGCTTTTGACGCTGAAGTTAAGATACGATATTCCCGTTGTTATAGTTAGTTTTATACTTTGTAATCTAAAATGTACTTTCTATATTAATTTAATAATATGGTTTGTTGTTGGACTCTGTACCTATGATTCCGAACAAGCCCCAAGTTCGAAAGGTTTAGGGTAAAGCAAGAATTATAAATTCTTTGTATATGGATCAATTCTTAACTGACTTTATGGTTTATATATAAAAATAATAATATCTTCTTGATCTATTTATATCATCATAGATTAGTTTATATAAAAGAAGAACTCCAAGTGCCAAAAAACTCCAGCTAAATTAATATGAAGTAGTTAAAATATTAACATTACCTCTACTTATGCCTTAGATTCGTTATATATATTTCAAGTTAATTCTACAAAATTCCAAAAAAAACATTTGTCCCTTTTGAAATTTAAAATCTTTTTCAAATAACATACAATGTATTATTGATTCTAATGAGGAAGACCTTCAAAAACTACTGGGAAAATCCAAATAATTCCATTTAAGTTATATAACGAAACTCTTTTTATATAATTGTTGACTGCAAATTAGTTTTCTTTATTACTTGTGCCACTGACAATAGAAAGAAACTTGGTTATCAGAGAACGTAACTGCCTTGGAAATGGCTCAAGGCATTATTTGTCCTGTTCGTCCTATTCTCCGTTTAGCCTGCGTGACAAGAAGCCATAAATAAAAGGGAAATGCGACAAAAGGGAGTGGCAAAAGGAAGGCGGTGCCAATTTGCTACCAGGCACGATAACGATTCTTGTCTCTCCGACTCCTCTTGCTTTTTTTTACTTGTTTAAAATAAACAAACTAAATGTAAACGAAACCAAATAAACATATGTATGTATTTATTTACTAATGGAGCATAGGGCCAGAGATGAGGTAAGCGCCAGAGTTGTCAACATAAAGTTAGGAATTTGCAGAGTCAACAAGTCAGCAACCAAAAATATAATCTTGAATAATTATGTATGACAACAATTATCATATGTACAAGAAATATATACAAACTTTGTTGTATGTGCTTAAAAACTGTTGATAAGTGAGAGGAATATGAAGAAATATGATTGTTAACTGCGCAAAAAGTCGTAACTCTGGAGAAGTCGTTAACCCGCCTGGGCACACTTAAAATAAGTTCGTTATTATTTGTTTTATGCTTGAATGCAATGCCTGCGGCAGATGGGGCGGAACCACGCCCCGTCAACTCGAGTAATAAATGCAATTGCCATTATGGTAATTGGAAAGGTGTGTTCCAATCATAACAACCGCAAGATTGTAACTGTAAACCGTTTATCAACACTATTCGAAATTCGAATACGAATTGATTTCAATTTGTCAATGATTTAACATTTCCAACGAATTGAAGGTCAACCACAAATGAGGGCAAAGCCAAGCAATAACAACAACATCAAGAAATAAAGTTTCATTTATAATTAATGTAGAGAATGACGCCACAATTTGTATTTGTTGTTGTTCTTTTTTGCCTTAGAACTTGGAACTGTTTGTTTGTTTGTTTTGTGACCCACGATGAACCGAGTTCCGGTTTTTCTTCTTCGCCATAAAACTTCAAAAGCGGAACGCATCACAATTGACCATAAAAGCACAGTCCCGTGTACCGTTAATGAGAGTGCCAAGCTAAGCGTGAATACTCGCAGATTGTTGGCTATAAAGCAATGTGGCCATAATGCAATGCCCTGAACATGCAACTCTTCTACTGCATTCCATCCACCACTGCCTCCTCAGCCACCTTCTGCCACGCAACAAATGCTTAATTAGCAATGCAGCGGGAAGAGGCACGGCCAAGTTGCAAGAATCAGGCCAACCCAATGGGGCAACAAGTGGCAGCCAAAGTCGGCCAAGCTGTCTGTCAAGCAACGCAACAACAATAGCAGCAACAAAATGTGGCACAAACAGGCAACAGGTAACTGCAGATTCATCAAGCAATAAATGCTCTAATGACGATTAACATTTTAAGCACTAAATTCTCTAACGCTTACAATTAAACTGACCATGATTAACATATTAAGTATTAAGTGTTCTAAGGCTTACAAATAAATTGCAAATATATTTAAAAATCATTAAGCATTGAATGCTCTAATGCTACAATGAATTGTAATTACATTTAAATTGATTAATATTTACATATTGAGTATTAAATGAACTATTGCATACAAATATATTTCAAATGCATTTGTAAAAGATCAACATATTAAGCATTAAATACTCTAATGATTACAAATAAACTTTTAATAATGATTAACATTTTAAATGCTCTAGGGATTACAAATAAATTGCAGATTTATTTGTAAATCATTAGGATTAACATTTTTAGCATTATAATCTCTAATATCTACAAATAAATTGCAAATACATTTGTAAAACATAAATATTAACATATTACGCATTAAATTATTCTAATGAATACATTTAAATGCAAATACCTTTAAAAATAAGTTTTATTTAATGCAATAAATGCTCTAATGCTTAAAACAATTGGAGATGCAATTGCAAATCATTAAGACCAATATTTTAAGCATTAAAATCTCTAATATCTTCAAATAAATTGCAAATACATTTGTAAATCATTTAAATTTGACGCATTAAATGCTCTAATGCTAAAAAAAATTTCAAATGCATTTGTAAATCATAAAGATTAACATTTTAAGCATTAAAATCTCAAATGCCTCCAAATAAATTTCAAATACATTTGTAAATCCTAAATATTAACATTGTAAGTATTAAAATCTCTAATGCTTACATACATACATTGCAAATACATTTGAAAATCATTTACATATTATACATAAAATGCTTTTATATTACAATAAATTGCAAATACATTTTTAAATGATTATCATTGTAATTAAGTCTGTCTCGTGTTTTTTTAAGTTTCTCTCATTTATTTTTATGTGCAGATTACATCACAATCATTATAATGTGAAGTTATATTATAATCTCTTGCAGTTTTTCAAAACACTTTTGATGATATCATTACAAAAGTACTTTTCACTTTGTAGATACTTTGTTTTAAGTACTTTTTGAGTTTACAACACTTTGTAGTTTTCCCTTTATACATTTTTTAATTCCCTATTTCTTATGGGAGAAATTCCAGAATTGTTAAAGTTCTTCTTCTTCTCACTCACTCTAATTTGTATGAATAATTCATTAGTTATTTCTATCCCTTTTTCTGCAACTCTTTCGCTTCATCTCTATTCCATATGTGTTTCACTTTCGTCATCTTTAAGTGTCCAATTAGCTTTTATATTCGTTTTCATCTTATCTGCTGTGTACGATCTTTTTTCTCTTTCTCCCTCTGTCTACATCTTTACAACATCATTTACACCTGTTTCCAATTTAAGTGATAAGTTCACTATTTGCTCTCTAGCATAAGCTTTCATCTCTATGCACATAACAGTAACTCTCTTTTTGTATTTACCTTGCTCCGATGAGGAACGCGATGTGGAGGCAGAAGAGGAGCAGGAAGAGGAGAGCATGCCATAGATGTCCGTTTGAATGGCGACACTAACTTTACCCATATTATCGTGCTATCTTGCTCTTGCTCTTGTGTCGCCGCCACCCTTAGTGACTCGATTGTGACCCACTTAAGAGTTGTGCGTTTGCCAGCTGCCCTCGCCAGGCGGCGCCACTTGAATTCAATTTTCGTAATCAATTTGCGTATTTAAACATTTCAATTTGTTTACTTTGAGAGATTTATTTACACTCAGCACTGCTGACCTCGAAATGTTGGGAAACTCGCAGTGTAAACAATAAGAAAAGCCAACAAACAGTTTCCCACTGCAATGACTCTTATACTCAATGCACTCTTATACACTTATACACTTATACGTATATGAATCTAAAACACGCGACTTTTTATTACGAATGTTGTCAAGAGATTTCTTGAGCTTATTGAGATTTCTTTTGTTGCTATCACAGTTTAATGTTTAAGGAGATTCAATTATAAATAGTGTTAGTTCTTAAAGCTCGTGGAAGCACATTGAATAACAGTTAAAAACGACGACGACGACGACGACGGAAGCAGAACCGCTTGGAACGCACGCTAAAAATGAACTGAGACGTCAACGCTGCGTCGACTGTTTCAATTGTTTTTGGCGCAGCAGCTTTCAGGTGGGGAGAGAGAGAGAGCAAGCCGCAGAGAGAGAGAGAGAGCATGCGCGCAAACGAGAGAGGCCGACAGAGCAGCAGAAAACGTCAACTTTTGAACTTGGCTTCACACGCAATCAGTGATGACAACGTCTCGCCACAAAAAAGATAAAACTATTATTGTATTTATTTATTCTTTATACACTGAAAGTGAGTATTATGGCTTTGTGTAAAAGTATGTAACAGTCCGCTGCTATAAATCATAGTTTTCACTTATCTGTCAACACTCGAATTTTTAATAATTCCTAAAATATATTTCAATGGTGAAAAAGCCTTCGATTGTCATATCTCTTTGGGAATAGTGACATTCATGCGAAATGTCCCTTTTTATAATGATTTTAAGCCTTAAACTTCATTCTATATTTAAAGTTTATTAATTGCGTGGCAGTATATTTATCAAATAGTTTAGATGTTAGGAAACGGTCTTCTCTTTGTGTTGACATTCTCTTTCAAATTTCAAGCAGTTATTTCACAGTTTTAACCACGTTCGGCATTCGAAAAACTCCAGAACTAGCGAGCAATAGCTGAATTGACAACACTGCAATGCTGTTCGTATGCGTGTGTGTGTGTGCGTGTATAAGCTTACTCATTAATTTCGGCAGCTCGGCAACAACAAACGAAAGGGAGAGCCGCAAAGAGAGCAGAGAAAACAACAATAACAACAACAGCAGCGCCTGCGTCATTATACAGTAAGTCAAATAATTGTGCTGTCAATAATTATATGCATATAATTGTTAATTATATTTTAAAAATAGTTAAGCCCCATGTAATTCTATAGAAAACAAACCAAAACAAAACAAAATATGTAAATTTTAAGTGCTGTCAAAATAATTACTAGACAAACTATATGACAATAAGGACGACGTCATTTTCAAAAGCAGTTGATGACGAGATAACAAAAACAAAAACAAAAAAACAAATGATGGCGATCTACTAATACAAGTACAAATACACACACACAAAAACTGCAAGCTACAGTTTGGCAGGGGTGGCATACAGCGCGACATCTAGCGTCACTCACTGGTACTAAGGGTCAAAGCTAATAAATTATTTAAATAAACAATTTGATGATATTCTTGGCGTTTTTCAATAAATTTCATTCAACAAAATGACGTCAGCTGCCAAAATAATTTGCTCTTGTGGCGGTCAAAGCAGCTGTTTTTTCCCAATGCGCATATATAAATCATATCACTTTTCTATTTTTAATTTCGAAAATAAACTCACACTGCTTTGGCACAGTGCAGCCAAAACTTTAGCAACCGCACAATGGCTTGCTAACTATCTGCAGTTACTGTAAAACTGTGATTAATTTGTAATTTTTGTGATTTGATTAAATCAAATGATTAAAATGAAAGTTTGCGGTGCATCAGTTTAAAACGATTAGTAAAGATGACGAATACAAAACGAATTATTGCAAAAAACTAAATGAGATATCTAATTATTTTTTTTTGTTAAACATTTGACAAAAACACAAGCATAATAATAATATTAATAAATTTACGAGTAATTAAACGAAACAACAACACCAAATTAATAAATATATATAAATAAATATACTCAATTACATAATATAAAAAAGAACAGTTTGAAATGCTTTTTGTGTATTTTCTGGTAATTTTTATTTGCCAAAAAAAAGACGAAATAAATGCGCAAAATAAATAAAATATATTTTCTTTTTTTCTTTTGTGTTGATTTAAAATTAATATTATATAAAATTGGGTATTTTTTGATTGCCAAAAAAGCGCAAAATAAATATTATATATTTTCTTTTTTTTTTTGTGTTGTTTTTTGAAATTAATAATATTATTAATCATATTAATAATACAAAAACAAAAGCGCAAAATAAATAATATATATTTTCTTTCTTTTTTCTGTGTTGTTTTTTTCTTTTTAAATTAATAATATTAAACAAATGCAAAATAGTAATAGAAATTCGATGCAAAATGCGTTTTGTCAAATGCAAAAACAAAAAAAAATATTTTCCAAATTATAATAATACAAAATAATACAGAATAGTACAGAAAAAGAATAAAAATAAAAATAATACAAATTTAATGAGCTTTAAAAGCTGCTTCGCTGGGCAATGAATGAAGGCACAAAGCTTTTAGCTGCTCGTATCTTTTAAAGCAACCCTCGGAAGCCGGCAAATAAACGCTCGATTCGCCCAATTGGCCGATTAATCAGCGCATAAAGCGATCTCAGCGTTCCGGCCAGAAATCTATAGAGTGTGAAATGCTCCAGCAGATTTCCCACATCCAAAACAAACTCGATGACGCGTGCCACAAATCTCGTAATCGGCGCGCACTTGCACTCGACCTTGGGCTCGACTTGGGCGACGATAGCCCGTTGTTGGGTGGCGGATCTCGTGCCCATCAGCCGACGACACCTTCGCGGCAAGCACTCACCTTTTGTCTGGCCGGCGCACTGTGGCGACAGCACCGTACCGGGTGGACCCCTTAACACGGCCTCCAGGCAGCGAATGTTGTCCCGGCAAGTGTTGATAATCTCGTGCTGTAAATGGTAGAAGAAATTTCAATTAATTTCATTTAAATTCATTTTAAAAACTAGAGCTGGGCATGTGTTAACCTGAACACTTTCTCCTCACAAACACTGTAAGCTTAAGCTTGAATTCAGTCTGTCAATGTGCTTTAAAAGCTCGAAAATCTTCGCTAATTTTATATGCTAAATCTGGCATAGGTTCTGAGATATTAAACATACAGAATACAACTATTTATTTCTATTCTTCTTCTAGGAACTTTTCTTTGCTGTAAATATCTAAGATTTGTAATCTCTCCCTTTCTATATGTAAAATAATATATTAAGCATAGATTAAACAAGCCGAGGAGTCGGGCGGGAGCGATAGTAACGGCGGGAGCGATAGTTGGTATAGATATGTAACAGTCGAATCCGACTATGCGACTATGAGATATCCCTTGCGAATTCTGTAAAATTCTCGACTATTCCGCTGACAGCTTAATGCTATAGTAGTTATCATTATTTTGCCAAAGTATTAATAGCATAATTATACGTCAAGCTTACAAGTTTGTCAGGTTAAAATGATTGTTTAATAACTTAACTCGATTATTGTTCAAGTGTAATTGCATTTATCACGTTCTATCGCTAAGGAAATGTTGTATTCTACTATATTGATTGTTTAATAGCTTAATTCGCTTGTTACTCAAGAATAATTTCATTTATCACGTTCCATTTCCAATAAAATGTTGCCTCTTCAAACTAGTCTTTAAATCTGAATATTCTACTATAACTCTATAAGCTTTTCTCTATCCAATTAATCATATAAATTTAGTTATTACTTTTTTCACTCTTATATGTATATCTAATAAAATCTTTCCTCTTATTCTTTTCCTGTCTTTTAACTTTCACGCTCCCACCTCTAGCATACTTTCCCCAATCACTTACATAATCCTCAGGTCTCAGCAGATGACAGCGTATCTTCAGAGCACGCGTATCCTCAAGTCTGTCGCGACTCTGCTGCAAAAGCGATCGCATCTCCTGCTCGCCATCCTCGGAGTCATCGCCACTCGACGAGGACGTGGCTGGAATTAGTTTAATGCACTTCTCCAGATTACGCGAGGATCGTCTGCGCTCGTCGGCGGTGACAGTGCGACGACGACGTGTCGAAGTGTCGCTCTCGGAGGTGCGACGCAGCAGCGACTGCGCCGAGTGACTCATGCTGCCTCCGAACTCCAGTTTACGGCCCACAGATTCGTTGCGGGCTGGCAACTGAGTGGGCGGATTCTTGGGTGTCATCAGCGCGGTGGCCGAGGAGGAAAGATTCGCTGTGGTCACCTGCTGTGTTTGCTGCTGCTCCTTCTGGCAGCTGATGGCCTCGGCCATGTCTGTGGATAGAGGATAAACATTAGTTGGGGAAACTGGTACTAAGTAATAAGGGTGGGCACGTTGTGGCTCACTGCAGGCAATGTCGACGAGCAAAAAAACATCGATACAATTCACTATATGAATTTTAATAATGAATTGGCATAGCAAAACTAAGAACACAAATCTAAAAAATTTTTAATTAGAAAATACGTAATCGAAATTAGGAAAAATATTATTAGAAAAACAAAATTGCAAAGCGCAAATTATTAAAATTCAAATCTACAATAAATTGCTTTCGAGTCCGCTAAAATACTTTTTTTTTACAAATAAAAAGAGAGCTAAAATATATCAGAAGATATAACATTTTTTTAATGGAAATTATTTGTGTTCTTTTGGAAAAAACAAATAAATTTGATTATAAATAGCACCATTATATTAAGTATTTATTTTAATAATAGCGCTATCTGCTTCTTTTCAATTCTGCTTTTTACAATTTTTGCTGCAACTGTTTAACACATCTTTAATATTTACTAATTTGAAAAGAAGTTTCAACGGTAGTCATATTGATATTAATAAACTAGATTCTTCATAGTGCAATTTATTTAAGTATCTTTTCCAATCGCAATAGGCTATCATATACTAAATAAAAGCTAATTTTAATTTCCTAGTTTTTGTTATCGTTTTTGACATTCTTATTTTGATTACTTGTTTGAATGTTTTCTCTTTTTATTTATCTTATTTCTCTTCATTCAAATAATTCAGTATTTACATGAGTTGTCATTGTTAAGTTCCCTTGCCGATTTTGACTGCCATACCATGCTGTAGGGAAATAACCTTACCTTGACACGACTTGCGTCGCACCTCGAGCGTCTTGCGACGCCGCTCGTATTGCAACTCGAGGGCACGTTGACGCCTTGCGTGATCAACGCTGCTGCTGATCGTCTCCTGGTTTATGTGCAACGCCTTCAACTCGTGCTGCTGCAGTGAATCCATGCGCGGTGGCGAGAACGAGTCCAGATTGTTGGCTGCCGACAGCGAACTGCAGCAATCCGACTGTGAATCAATGAAATTGCTGCAACCCAGACAAGAGAATATAATGATTTATTAGCTGACTATAAATATAGAATAAACAAGGTCACCAGAGAGACAAATCTCTCTCTTTGTCCACTCACCGATAGTCATCGCCAAATTCCAACAGACGACGCGCTGCATCCGAATCAAAGCCCTCAGAATAATTTTCCGAATTATATTTCTCTTGATAATTATCCCATGCAGTCTCTGAAATGCTGCTGTGATGATCCTCAGTACTTAGTTCTGTGATCAAAGAAAATATAATTATAATTAGTTATTTATTTGATGATTGTGGCGTTTTGGGGATTTAATTAAGAGGAATTTGCTTTAATAGGTGCATTCGTTGTACCTTTTTGCCTGGGTACGGGCGTGTGTGCTTGTGAAAGAAAGATTTTTATACAATAGATAGAAAGTGTTACAACATAAGGAAGAGTGGAGGATAAAACACTTTTGAAACGATCATTTTTCGAAATATAATTAATACTTTCTTGAGTCATACAAATTCCTAGAAGTTAATTGTATTAAATATGTAATAAGAGTGTCTTTTGACTTGACAAAAGATATACAAGCCATTCATATCATTTTAATTTATTATCTTAATAATTAGCAAAGTTCAAAAGATCTTAAGCGTAGAATTTATTATCCTGAAGATTTCCCTATAATAAAAATTTAATATTTTATTAGAATGAATTTGTTTACCTGACATAAGATATAAGAGCTTTTTATTATTATTAATATTAATAATTTAATATTATAATAATTAGAGAGCTTTAAGTGCGCCTGAGTTTTAAGCCACAAAAGATACATAAGAGTTCCTAAAAGTGGGATCATTTGTTCTAATAATTATTGAATAAAATATATTAGAAGGAATAAATTTACTTGAAATTATACATAAAATCTTTATTAATTTTCTATTATACTAATTATCCATGTGCCTGAGCTTTAAGCTACGAAATTATATACGATATCTTAATCGTAAGATATAATATGCTGAAGATTCCTATTAAATAATAATTACTTAATATTCTAAAATTGATATTAGAGATTATACAATTTTTTGTATATTGAGAACTGCCCTTATTTCGATTGATCTTATATTTATGATCTGTTATAAACAAGAAATCGTTATGGTAATTCTTTAATAATTTATACGATTGAATCTTGCATAAACTCAATATAAAGCCGATAATTTATTCATAAATTTAGTTGAATGCAGAGGTTGGCAGTGAACAAAGTCAATGATGGAATATCTAATTATGTGTCACATCGACAGATTTTTAATTTAGCAACTATAATCAAAAGTATTCCCTACTTCATACTTCTATAAGAAAGAATCTTACTTAAATTCATGCGGAGAGCAATTCTCAATATCAATCAATCAACTTATCGATAAGAAATAGAATAGAGAATTTCTTTTTTACTATTTCTACTCTTTAAATATCGATACGGACAGAGCTATCTCTATTGACTGATAAGTTGGTAGGGTATTCAATGGAAATTCCCCTTTCTACCTGTGATATTCCTAGAATACAATACACAAAGGAAATTGCAAACAAATATTCTTCTACGAGTATATGTACATATATATTCCTATTTATGACTGTTAGATAAGTAATTGTTTGCCTTCCTCTATTATATACATACACTCTGATGATTAATTATTATTAAGAGAGATTAGACGAATAGGCCGATGATATCATTATTGGTTCTAAGCAGTCAACTCTCAAGATCGTTTTAAAAGTGTTCTTCCAATCTCTTTACAAGATAGTGTGTTGTCTTTTCTTCAACCTATTCAAACTTATCGCTTACCCGCTTGCTGTTCATCCTCATTCATATAGTTGGAAAGTGCTGCCAAGGCTCCCAAGCGAATTTCACTTGCCATCAGGGCAGCTGTGGTAAAAGAACCCACTCTAAACTTGGGTACCATCAATTGCGATTCCGTCTCTCCCTCGGGCACAAGTTCATCCAACTTGGGACTGGCGGGAGATCCGCCGCCTTTCTGTATATTCAGCAGAGCATTTGTAAATTCCTGCAACTGTTGCGACGACATCGACTCGCAGGACTTCATCAGTGTCTGTGTAAGATCTCCGTGTGCCTCGGAACCTGAATCGGACTTCTTGCCTCCCGAGGCAGCGGACATGCGCTTCTTTCGTGCCCGACGACGTCGCAACGATCCCTTGCTGTCCGCCTTACGTGCGGCATTGCTACCCGTGCCCGAAGACGATGCAGCACGGACTCTGGGTCCCGGTGAAAGGGAATCCAAGGCACTTTCGCTAATCGAATGACTGGCCAGACCAGGAGGCGAACTCTGACCAACATCAGCGATCGTTGTGGTCAACTGGGCGGCATCTGTGGTCAACTGCGACAGACAGGACACGGACCAGGGACGTTCCGACTTGCGACGCGTCTGTGGACGCTTTACAATCTTCATATTCAAACTCTGATTGCTGCTGCCGAAACCGAGAGGAGTTTGTGGTTGTCCAATTGGTTCAGCAGAGCCGCCAATGCGTTCCGTTGAATTGCCATACGAATTCGTGCTCGTCTGCATGCAGGTGGCAATGGAATCGGTGAATCCCTCAGACGAATCCGAGCCGACACCACAAACCGCTTCCTTTTGTGGCATGGAATCCGTTTCGGATGCCTCTCCGGATGCTTCACAATCGTCCAGTTTTGTGGGCGTCTCGTGTGAATGATGATTACGGTTCAAAAGCTGCGGCGTTGAAGGCTGATGTTCCAACCATTCCTGTGGAGAATGTAAAAGATGATAGGTTACTTTAGAGTTGGGAAATTTCTTACAGACGCAACTCACCTCGACACGCTGCTTAATCGGTCCGGGCATTATGATTTCCCGCTTCTTGACCGTCGAGGAAATCTTGATAATGGAATGTTTCTGCTTCGTTGGCGTCTTCAATGCTGCCTCCTGAGCGTCGCGCACCAAATGCTCTGCTTCGAGTACAAGTTGCTTGATTGAATCATGCGAGACCTTGCCCTGAAAGAAACGGAGAGAAACGGAGAGAATGAGTGTGAGTATGCGATAAAAGAGTGACTAAAAGTTAATGAGCATGGCGAATTGAATGAAGTGCCCTCGATTAGGTCACAGTTTACCAAATGACGCACAGCTTGAACAATTGAGAGAAACGTGAGAGGAACTGCATTTGCAGCCGCTGTTGCCACATTTGGTACATTTGTAACTAAATTGGTACAGAGTCTGTATTCGTTGGTACATTACATTACTTTTTATACAAATGGTACACTTAAAAAATTTGAATTTTATCTCAATTTGTTTTGTAATTGTTAAAGGTGTTGTACTTGTGTATTAAAATTAAATTTAGTGATGTATTAAAGCGATATTATTTAGTAGTTAGTACACTTTATGCAAAAATCGTACATTGTTCTGTATATTTTGTACATTTGTAACTAAACTGGTACAGTCTGTATTCGTTGGTACATTAAATTACTCTTTATTGACTTAATGATGTATAAAAGCGAGTTGGTACACTTTTTCGAAAATGGTACATTCTTCTCCATATTGGGTACATTTCAAACAAAATTGGGACAATTTTTAATATGTAGAAAGGTATTTTTCTAATAGGCCTATCGAAATGTAATTAATTTTGGTGTATTATTAAAAAAGTTTGCCCGCAAGCTAATTGAAAATAAAAATAATTATTAAAGCGATAAGTTTCTTATCCTTAGTATTAATTTTTCCTTAAAAATGACCTCAAACCAGCTAAACAACAAATTTAAGAGGTAAAAAGGACGCCAGAAAACCTACAATTATAATAAAATAAACTAATTTTGTAATAAAGATAGATACAACTATTTTAGTTTTAAATGAAGATAGAAGATAGGAATAAAACAAAACGTTGGTACACATTTTATCGAAAATGGTACATTTCTTACAGTTAATGGTACAAAATACTGTTTTCCAGTGTTTGCAGCTAGTCTCCCGCTCCTACTCTTCCTCTCCCAATCTCTCTCTCTCGATTTTTCTCTCTCATTGCCTATCAGACTTTTGACAGATTCTAGGGGAAGGTCTGCTTATCAGTTCAGTTTTTTTATTTCTACATATTCAATTGTTTGGTTATTGCATTCATTATTCATAAGCATTATTCACTTTGCAAACACTCATTCAACTCATTTCTTTATTTTTCTTCTTATCTTTTGCATTTGCTTTCTTTTTTTGCCTTTTTTTTCGCTTATCTCTTCAGTTCTCACTGTCTGTTGTGTCTTAACGCCTCAATCAAGCTTTGCCTAATTGCTGTCTACATAAATGTGACTTCATTTGTCATACCCTGTAATCGGACTTAATGAATGCGTTGGATCGTAATAGTATCTATTGGAATCTTATATAAGATTGGACTTTGTATTTTTATTGATTTAATCAATTTAAATATCATGAAGGAAGGCTAAAATTCTGTTATTATGTTATTTATAAAGTTGCTATTGCTTTATTCTGTGTTAAGAAAGGTCAACGATTCTAAAGACAAAAAACGTTTCTTGTATTCAATTAAGCTCAACCTTCAATGGGAAATTCTTCTCGAGAATCCAATGTTAATTTGACACAATCAATATGAGTTCGTTTTGGAATTAGAACTTAAAAAACACAATCGAAAATTACAGAAAATAAGATAGAGAGAAACTCAGTGAAGCGTTGATAATTATTCGATTGCCTTTTGTTTTCTGTTTGTATTTTTTAGTTATTACAAAACTTGTAGATACTTCGGAAATGGTATTTTAAACGTAAAACTTTTGGGTGTTAACCTTTCGACAAAAAGGCATTAAATGGTATGAATGTATGGTTAATTGCAAATTGTATTGCACAATTGAACAATTCCAAAGTTATTCGACTTTCAAGTGAGTCACAATATTAAGTTAGGTAAAATCTTCATGTGTATATCGAATGATTTTATTTGTTTTTATCACATTTTTAGTCAATAGTCTAACTTTATGGCTAATCTTTGGTTTAATTTAATTAACAGTTTCCTGTCGCCATGCAGACGCAGTTTAAGCTGCATTGCAGTGGCTGTAAAACTGCAACTCACACACACACACACACACGCACACACACACGACGGAAACAATTTTCCAAATGCTGTGCCAGTGAAAATGTCGACGTTTTACGACTCTTGCAACTAAAGTGGAAGCTGCAACAAGAGTAGGAGCAACAACAACAACAACAACTCAACTAGCTACAACAACAATAACAACAACAAAAGCAACAACAACAACAACATTTACAAGAGCAGCTATTGAAAAGCCTTTGCGATTGGGCGTTTGCGATAATTAAAGGCAATTATATGAGTTTGGCTTTTTGTTTAGCCAATGGCCAATTAAGCAAACTGGAAACTTAAACTGCAAACTAGAGCTGACAACATGTTAAGTTAAACCAGGCGATAGTTTTGTATAGTTTGCAAGGTATATCGTATAACATTTATTGCAAAGCGATAGTCGAGTCTTATACAATAGTTTGTGAGGGTTCTAAAATTATACAATTGTTGAGCTAAAAGTTTACTTATAAAAATTACTTGATATATTGAAAACAAGCCGAAGACTCAAGGTGGAAGCGATAGTTACGGCGGGAGCGATAGTGGGGAACGATATGCTACAGTCGCAGCCAATTATTAGAGACCCTTTACTTACTATGTAAAACTCCCGATTATTCCTTAATTGCATATGATAGTATTAAGCCCCATTTTCAATTGATAATATAGTAATAAAGACTCAAATATTTTTGAAATTACATTTAATATATATAATTATTTATATTTATATATTATTATAGTGACAATAATAATAGAAAACAGAACAAATTTAAAACAATTCGAAATAAAAGTTATTCAAAGATAAAAAAGGAAATTCAACTTGTAAAAGTTATTAAAAAATAGTTGAAATTAAGTTATTTTCTCGGAATTGTCTTAAAAAGTCTTACATCCGGCAGTATGCGATAGTATTCATCGTTTGTTAGCAAAAAAATTAGCAGAAAAAGTTACAATACTAACGCAATCGTTTGTATATCTCAAATTTGATTACTTTCAAGCATTCAACTTATTCTAATAGTTCAACAGTTCTACAAGTTTATACCTCACTTGATTTACAACTTCCTTTGACACGCTGCCATCTCTAAGTCAGACTATTCGCAACAGTGGCTGACAAACTGTTGAAACTCGGTTGACTTTAACTTTTTCGGGGTCTTGACAATACTAGTCGACGTTTCTTTTGCCGTGTTGTTTGTTTTTTTATGGCAACTAATTTTATTGCACTGTGACACGCACGCCAAACGCCAAACGTCAAACGCAAATCGCCAAATTGCCAAGCGAAATGCGAAATCACAAAATCGCGAATTTAATCGCAATGAGTGTGTGCGCATACAGTTTGACAAGCGTTGAGCGGGCTTAATTACACACTGTTTTAAGCTAAATGCAAATTACGCGAACAACGACAATAACAACACAATAGTAAAAGCAATAATAGTTAAAAAAACAACAATAAGCACTTGCTGCGTTATTTTTATATTTGGCTTTCTATTGTTGCGCGACAATTGTTTGTTACGTTTTGTATCTGTAACTGTAACTTTGTATCTGTAGCTTGGTATCTCCACTTGTATCTGTATCTGTATCTGTATCTGTACGTAAGTATCCGCAATTCGACCGTTAACCGCGACGTCGCTAAACGTACTGAAAGTTTACTGTGAATTCAAATCAAACTGACAGTCAAATGCGTTTGATAATAGCAGCACCAACGTTGGGAAAATTGCGGGGGTTGCGGTGGTGCAGGGAACAACAACAGCTGCCACCGCACGATAAGATAAAAGCCGGCAACAATATAAAAAATTGCCAATCGAAATTTACGCTCACCTTGTGATCGATCAATGATCGTCATCGATTTTCAGTCGGTACTTTCTTTGTATTTATTTCAAATTGTTAATCATTTCTTAACAGTTTTTAATTTTATTTATTTTTTTTTGTTAACAAGTCAATTTAGTGCTTGTTTTATTTTAATGTGTGACACTGAGTGCGCTGCGATTAGATAAGGCAACAATTTGATTTGATTTTCATTCGGCAAAAAGCAACGTCATCGATTGGTTTTAGCTTTATTTTTATTTTTTGTCGCTTATCTCAAAATTATTGCATTGAGAGGCGTTTCAGTTAGGGATGTGAATTTGAATGGAAACCACGATATCGATGTTCATCGGCGATTTACAAATCGATCGATAAATCGGCCGCATCACAAACTTAAAAAAAAACAGGACGAAGATTATGCTTTAATAGCAGAAACTTAAATCTTCACAAATGTGGTTACAAATTAAGTTCCTGATTGTAGATGATTTAGATTGTTAGTTCGTTTAAATCCCATTTTTTATCGTTTAATGAACAATTATATTTATTGAACTGACCGATGTTTTGCCATACCATCGATGCACCG
Organism: Drosophila histrio; assembly: GCA_958299025.2. Classification (NCBI taxonomy): domain Eukaryota; kingdom Metazoa; phylum Arthropoda; class Insecta; order Diptera; family Drosophilidae; genus Drosophila; species Drosophila histrio. The sequence continues at coordinate 25,331,030 of OY729166.1, forward strand.
GTAAACATCGGGATCAACAAAAACATGGAGAAACATTGAGGCATCGCTTTCAAAAATCCATCCATGACCGATACATCGTTGGTTTTTTACATCCCTAATATCAATTGATATACGACTTGGCACTGCACTGGAAAAATGCATAAATTAACGAGAAATAAAACCAAACTAACTTTAAATATATATCTGAAATTTGTCATTATTAATCAAAAGCTGAGCAAATTTCACTCTCGATAAATCAACGCATTCGACGGGACAGGAGAAGTCTGAAGTCACCGCAATTGAAGCTGCCCTCGGGTGCATGACAGTGAAAACTGCGTAGACAGTCTGTATGCGAGGCGATTCAACTTGTCAGCGACAAATGCAAATGTGACGCACACACAACGCGCAACATGTTGCTGCGGCATGTTGCCAATGAATGTTGCCGATCGCTGGTGTTGGGGAAAAAAGTGAGAGTGTCAAAACGAGTGCCAAAACATGTTGGATAACAAAACATCAGACATTGATAAAACAAAGAAAAATGAGTTTAGCATACGCTTGATATATTGAGAATCACTGTGAGAGGTGTTTCTTTAATTTATAATAATAACAGATTAAGTTTCTTTTACTTTAATGATATTTTTCTTTAAGGAAGAAGCTTATGTAGATTTTGTGACGAAGATCACAGATAAAAGTACTTCTAAATAATTATAAGGAAATTGTAAATTTAATAAACTAAAATAAGGGAGATCAAAACATAGCCGGCATAATAATAATAGAAACTTGTGTACTATTTTAATTTTTAGATCATCTCAAGTAAATATAATGAAAACGTTATTTATTATTTAGTTATTTAAAATTTACTATTTATACCAACTGGTGATCATAAAAGACAACACAACTATTTAAATATCGTCAATTACAAACTTAAGTTAGAGTATAGAGTAGATCAAATATAAGAAAATAAAAGCATTTAAAATTCATTCAATTTCTAATTATGATCTATTCAAATACCAATGTCTAATCAGAAAAAATAAAACGGCTTGATCAAAAGCTTTGGAATTGAATTGCTACATATTATAGCGCATAAAAATTTCCCATTTAAGTCAACACTTATTAGTCGAGCAACAATTTGCCAGTTAAACTGATTTCCACCCGCTGCTTTTCACAAAAGGCGCCAATGAAATGTCTTAAATTACCAAAAGATGATAGTTTACAGCCCATTACACTCAGCAACTTGTCAGTGGACATGTTTGGGGACATGTTTACCAGCAAACTGACACGAAAAAGCCACAAAAAGAGCTTAGAGAAATTTGAGGCGAATCCACACACAAACACACATTTGCACCACCGTGCACAGTGGACCACCAACATGGTGAGTTGAGTTGATTCGCTGGATCGATCGTATGCTGGCGCTGCTCTCGTATGCATTTCAAGCGAAACTGAAACCATGAGAGCCTCTTAGCCAAGTCAACAACAAAGGCGAGCCGGCTGGCGAATTGCTGTGTTCGCAATCCAATAATCGAGAGTTGGCCTCCATTGCTGGCCTGGCTTAAAGTGGGCATGGTCATGGTTGTGTGAACGTGCGACACGCAATGTCAGACTGGCAACGGAGTCGGCCATCACCTGATGACAAATTGCAAGTGCATTTTGCTGGCCGTTGAAAGGGAAAACGTTTCAGTTGTGGGCAGTTGCACTAACAAAAATTAAGGAGATACTACTACTAAAAAGATACTTTCTACTAATATATACATTCTACTATTCAGACTTAACATTCTAAGCTTCAATAAAAATTGTTTAGAAAGCTATTGTTATAAATAATTTATAAAGGTATTCTTTTCTGTTTAAAAAATCTAATGGAAATAAATATATATAAATGGAAAACATGTAATATTAACAATTTTATATTTATTTTATTTTTATGTTATTAACTTTGTAGTTAATTTTGTTTAAGCCTTCAGTCTCACAATATATTTAATTAGGTCTTACTCAATCTAACTACACAATTTCTTGCCGTGTACGCCTCTTTTATAAATCATAATAACATTTGTCAGCGTGGAACCCAATTGCAACTTAAATATAGTGAAAGCAGACTAAGAAGTCAATCCTCTGTCTTTGTGATACAGTTTTGAGCACAGGAAATGCTTCCGCTTCCTTTAGCTGATTTTTATAGCTGTCTATAAATGATGGATATGCCAAAGTATTATATATGAAGAGAGATCGAGACTTACCTTCGATGGCGACATTGTGGCATTGCTGCTGCTCGCCTGCGACTTGGCCGACTTGGCTGGCGATCTTGGCGGCAAACGATTGCCATTGGCATTTTGATGGACATTCCCATTCCCATTCCCATTGACATTCACATTATTAATGCTGTTGCTCATCTCACTGGGCCAGACGCTAATATTGCAGATATCCGCACGACTATAGAAACTACAATTGTTGTTGTTATGCAGCTGTAAAGTAACAAAATAAATAACAAAAGAAAACTTAGTTTAATTAAAAATGCCATCAAAAATTGGGAAAAGCGAAAAACTTTCTGGTTTGCTCATAATCAATCAGCTGTGAGTTGAAGTTGGGAGCTAAAGTTGGAGCACTTCCTGTGCCGCACTTCGTGTGCATGGCTCTATTACAATTTTGGCCCCAATCCCCGACATAAATCTTGGCCAGTCGAACGAATGTTCAAACGTGTCCTCGTCATTGTCTTTTGTCTTCTGTCTTCTGTCGTCCCTTTCAATTGTAAACTCTTTGCCATTTCTTGGCGTTTTTGTCTCGCAATGAAGAAATAAATCACACGTTTTTAGTTAATTTCGTACTCTCCCATTTTTGACGTGCGCTGCTCAATTTCCACCAGTTTTTCCTGGACCCAGAGCATCTAACTGACTGCCCTGTCTTTCTGTCTGTCTGTCCGTCTGTCTGTCAGTAGTCAGTCGGGATTGGAATTGGGAGGCAGTAGTTGGTACCCAATTTTTGAATGGCAGCTGTTGCTGCCGGGAGAGTTTGCAGCCGGTGCATGATTCGCTTTCATTAACCCAACTGCTTAATCATCAGGTGCAGGCAATAAGAGGCGGTAGCCATTTATTGAAAAGGCGCCCCCCTTTTTTAGACCAGTTTAGTTCAAGCTCCGTTAGTCTGTCTCCCTCTCTCACTGGCTGGGCTTACAATGTTGCAACTAAAAGCAAGCCAACTTTATTGACACAAGTCAAGAGACCTGCGAGACAGACATTGATCGAATCGAAATACAACTCAGAGGAGACTCAAGACACAAGTCAACTGTGGCAACTGTGGGAAACTGTGCAATACCCTCAGCTTGCAACTTGCAACTTGTGGCGTTGTGGCATGTCTGTGATTTGTATTTGCGGATTGTCGCGTACTATAAATGGCAGGGCCACTTGAGTTCTCAGCTCTTGCTTATTAGCTGATATATCAGTCCATTAGGCTAAACACGGTCCAAAACTTGATTGGTAGAGATTAAAGACAATGTTCTCATATAATGTTAATGATTTTACAACCTTTGGCATTAAGATCTGAGAAATAATGGCAAGAAATAACCGCTAAAAATAATTTAGAAAATGTTGTTATCAACACCTGTGTACCTATCGATAGTTAGTACTTATTTGGAATAATGTAAAACATAATGAACAAAAAAAGTTTTGTCTTTATTGACTGTAGTGTAATTATTAAAATGGAATATCGGATCTGGGGAGTAATAAAACTATTGATCCATTTTAACTTAAATTATACTTATCGATAAGTACAATTTCCGAATATTAATGGCATATATTTTAATATATGCATTTTTATAGTAGTAAACTAATATGCTGAATTTTTCAATTATATAGCATAGTTTATCTTTTATTTAAATACATTGTTACCTCAATTCTTAGTTCAGTCGAGTATTTAAAATACTCAGAATATCGAAGCATCCAAAAAATAGAAACTTCGTTATATTTTACAATTTCTTTCTGTTTATATTCTGTTTGTCGTTTTAAATTATAGTATAGCTATCGATATTTGTTAACTACCGATAGTACTAAAGAATAACGTTATTTTTAAGTCCACTTTATTATTAACTGAGATACGTATTCTTGATTTAACATTCATTTCTATCACGTCAAAATATCTTTCAAATAGCAATAATACAAATTAACTAGACATTAATAATGGGCTCCAGGCCTTTAGTAAAGTGTCTCAGCGCATCGATTACAAATTTCCAAGATCTTAGTTTTAATATCTATAACTGTCTTCGATTGTAAATCTTTCTAACTGCACATTCCCTCAGTTCTTCTCAAATTTCATTGTCTATTCTTACATCAAATTTGTATTGAAATTTAAATCTCAAAAAAATCTCTTGACTTCACTCACCTGTGCTGCATTTCCATTTGCATTATCAGCAGCAGTTGCCTCATCAGAGTTCTGTTGCAGTTGCTGTTGTTGCTGTTTAGAGTCAAAGCGCGACTGTTGCTGATGTTTGTGATTATTGTTATTGTGGTTGTGGTTGATGTGCTGTTGCTGTGACTGTTGACTGTTGTTGTTGTCGCTTTGCAGTTGTTTGTAGCAATTGTTGCTAATGATGTGTCTTGTGTTGCTGCTGCTGCTGCTGCTCAAGCGGCTGTTGCTGCCGTCGCTGCTTGGACTGCTTGGATTATTGTTGTTGCTGCTGCCATTGCCATTGATTTGCAATTGCATGTCCATGTCCATGACGCTGACAGCGACGCCGCTGCGCTGCATTTGAGTGACTCGCGAGGTTGCCGAGGTCTCCGTGTGGACACCGTTCGAATTGGACGATGAACAGGCGCTGCTGCTGTCGTAGTTGCTGTTGCTGCCACTCCCACTGCCAACCAGCACGACACCAACACCAACAGCAGTTGTTGCTATTGCTATTGCTGCTGTGGTTGTTGTTGTTGATGTGGTCACCAGCGTCTCCTTGTTCTCCTTATCAGAGTCGTCGCTGGGCGATGTTGTTGTTGCTGTTGTTCCTCCTGTTGCTGTGGCTATGGCGCCAGAAGTTGTCGACGAGATAGCAGCCGACTGCAGACCATCAACTGTTGTTGTTGTAATTGCTGCTGCTGCAGTTGTTGTTGTTGCTGCTGTGTAGAGCCAACCCTCGTCGTCGTCATCCGAAGAAGCATCAGCCGATTTGAGTATCTAAATGTTGCAAGCATAAAAAAAGAAGATATATAGTTAGTATGGAAAATTAAAATCAAGCAACAACATGCAAAACTGCTGTGTGGGCTGTGAATGCAGCCAAAGTTGCAGCTCAATGCAATGGCAATGCCAACAGATGAAGATGAAGTAGTGGAAAATGAAGTTTAATTAGCGTTACTTGCGCAAAATGGCAAATTGTAACTTGCAGTCACAACAGCAACAACAACAATTGTAGGTACAAATTGTTGCCGCATGAGTAGCAGAAATCTTTTGAGCTTCGACTCAAATGCCGGTTGCCTGGCCTCCACCTCCTCTTACTTCTACTCCACTTCTTCTTCCTCCTCCCGTTGCAGCAGCAGGAGGAGTTGCCGCCGTGCCGCCCTCAACGTATTGCAACCAACAGCAACAGTTGCTGTCGCTGTCGTTTTCTCTATGTTTTATTAATGCCGCGACGTTTCGTTTGGATTGTGTTGGCAAGGCGGCGACCTTAGACTTTGTATTTGCCTCTTGCCTCTTGAATGCACTGAAAATGCTCTGCCTGTTGCACGTGAGGCAACAACAACAGCAACTGCTGCTGTGAGATTGTGCCCATCATTGCAAGTCAAAAATGTACTTGCCATGCAAATAAGTGCACTTTATTTAATGTAGTTTGAAAGTCTATCTATATTTATAAGTAAATCATCATTATCATGCCTATGTATGTCAAAGTAGTTGAATCTATTTTAAGTATGAAAATTCGTTACACTTTCACAAAGGAAATTCTATAAGTAATTGAGCTTAACAAAGAGATAAACTAATTTTCTAGAACTCTATATCAAATAAAAGCTAGATATTTATAGATCCAAGAGCATAACTAATGTAACCATTAAAATAAGAAATTAGAATTAAGGTTCATTTATTTGATTGAAATTATATATCATTTCTTTTTTTAGAAATCAGAGAGACTGGGAAATCTTAAATAAATACGCTGGATCTATCTAATGATCTTTGATCATAATAAGCATAATTCTAAACTCAATTGTTCATCTATTTAACTAAATTTCTTATACTTTTAATATTACTTAAGGTAATCTTTATCCTGGAGTGACAGATGGCAAAGCTGTCAAGCGATTCATCAGATAAAGAAATGTTTGATCGAAATAAACCCAATTTATTTCAAGAAATTTCTTGATATTAAAGAATAGATTGAATATGTCATAACTAAAGCTTTATAACTATATCTCTCCAAGGAGAATGTATAAATAAATTAATATAACAATATTGAATCTTTCGTTTCGACAGTCGTATCTAATTAAATTTGAATTGCCTTCCGTAGATCATGTCATGATGTCTATACAACAGTTTAAGATGCAATACTTCATATTTTTAGCATTATCTTTTACTATCAAAGGATCTATATAGTAATCAATATATATATATATCTATCAGTCTTCCATCTCAGCGTTAATTTCTTTACCTAAACATATTTGTATAATTTTCACTCATCTATTAATTCTATCTTACGTTATCTGTATATATATATATATATCTATCAGTCTTCCATCTCAGCGTTAATTTCTTTACCTAAACATATTTGTATAATTTTCACTCATCTATTAATTCTATCTTACGTTATCTGTTTGTTTCTTTGTTTTTTATTAATAATTCTAGATAATTCCGCGTGACTTTCGATATAAACTCTGTACCTTGAAACAAAATACGGAACAGAAATCTATGTTTTTTTGTTTAAGCTGAGACTGAAGAACTATTGACCTCTGACATAGTTCAAGAAACTGCAGCCTTAGGGGCAGGCGGACTGTAAGTTGAACCTTATGATAGTCCATTGATGATTAATGATTAATGATGATGCGGCATATTAACTACCAGATAATGGGGCAAACAAAGTTAATTAAGAAATTGTTAGAGGCATGCCAAAGACTACATAGATTTCGATAACATGTATTAATTAGTTTTTTTTTTAAATAAACGAAATTAGGAGATGCAAAGACATGCAAATTAGTTAAAGCCAAAAAAGCGGGACACATTCATGACGAATGTATATGTATGTTTCTTTTTGTATGTATGTTTCGATGTACCACGGTTGCTAATGAGGCAATCGAATTGTGTGCCGATTGTCGATAACTTTCGAGGTCGCACACCGATAACCGCAACGAATTTGCGTTGCTGATGAGATGAAGAAGACCAACACCAGAGACAGTGAATTAGAGATTACTTGACCGATCACCAGGTAATATTTAACACCTGCTGACAACGGTACTTACTTGTTGCTGGGCAACGGCAATATCTGTAGTTTCCCCCTCGCCCGTAACATCCGTTCCAGCGCCGCTCGTCTCATTATCCGTATCCAGATGCTTAAAATAGAAGATGGCGCAATTCTTTGACTTGCGATTGGAACGATTGAACTTGGAGGTGTCATTGTGGCCGACTTTCGACTTTCTCAGCACCGTCGGCGACTTGTTGAGGTCATGACCATGACCATTATGATGATGATTGTGATTGTGATTGTGATGATTATGGGTATTGGGTGTAATTACAGCGACAGCAATGCTTTTTGGCTTTGCACTATGATTGTGGCACTGTGGCGGCAACATTTTGTTGCCGTGTCGCGTCTGCAACAGCGACAGATTTGTTAAATTGGGCGTAGAGTTGCTGCTGCTGTTAGCTTGCGACATGTCTGCATGAAGATGTTGCAGATGATGATGATGATGCCTGGCACTTGCAACAACTCCTCCTCCTCCACATCCGCCTCGTCGCAATTGTTGCACCTGCTCCAGATCGCTGCTCTCAGAGTCTGCCTCAAAGTCGGTGAGTGTGGCAGGTGCGGTGGGTGAATTGTTGTTGACTTTCGACGGGCGCCAGGCGCGTTTCGCAATCACAAAATCAACGACGTCTGCGTCGTCGTCGTCTTCCTCGTCGGCCTCGTCACCGGGCTGAGAGAGGTTTGTGTTATGGTTAGGCAAATGCAAATTGCAGGCAGTTAGGTCAAAAGTTCACACACTCACACACAGACACACACACAGACACAATTTACATGCTGCTGCAGTGCTGCCAACTTTGGCGAATTTAGTTCTTTTCTTTTCTATTTTTTTTCTCAATTTTGGACTTCAGTTAACGGTTGGGATTAGGCATTTCTTTTCTTTCTTCTTTCTTTCTTTTTTTTTGGCTCAAGAAGTTGACAATACTGTAGAAGGCATGCATTATTCTAACTAGCAAAAATAACAACATCAACAATAACAACAAGAAGAATACAAGAACAAAACAACTACACAACAACAACAACAAACGCACAAATTTGGCACAGAAATATATGCAAATTATATTCGTTTACCTTTTGGGTTGCGATACAATCGCGAGACTGATCCTCAGCTGGCACGTTGGCGGAGACAATCTCTGTGGCAGCCACTTGACAACGTTGCAAAAACTCTGCTGAATTGTGACTGGGTGCAACACTCTCGCACTCCAGATCCAAATCGGAGCCCACTTCGTTTAGATCGTCCTCGGTGGCAGCGTCGCCTTCGCCCTCGTAACCAAATGAATCGTCTTCCGTATCGTCGTCGTCATCCAAGCCGTTCTGTGAAGAGAAAGAAATAGAAAATGGGTAACTGTTTAAGACGTTGATGATACGATCTTATAAAAGAGATATACTAGTTTATATTAAACTTGATTTGAGTGTTGAAATAGTTACTACACTTTGTAGATAACTTAAAATAAAATGAATACAATTTCTCCAAATCTTAAGTAAACTTTATTTAATTTAAATAGAATTCCAGATAATTATAATAACTGAGTTATTAATAAGCTGTATCAACTTATCATCTATCATTCTTATTCTTCAATTCTTTATTTAAATTAAATACATTTCTAAATTAATAACGTAATAAAAACCTTTCAATATAATATATTTTATTTTTATTTTGTCAAATCATTTACTTGACTAACTGTATATACCTGATCTCACTTCTATAATTCGTAATAAAAATCCAACTACTTTCCATATTTTTTTCTTCACCAATTACAGGGTATTTACAGACCCAGTTTAATTTAAGCTTATTAGTCTGTCAATATGAATTTCAGTTTTTAATTGGTCAACTTGATAGTGATCTGGGGAAAAAGCATAAATGTTGCTGGTCAGTCGCAGCGTTTTCACAATTTTCACACAAATTTTCCCAATGGTTTTTCAACGCTTTTCGCTTGGCCATCACGTAACCATCTCGCCTGTTAGCTGGCTGGCATGCTTTGAGCTTCCTTCTTCACATATGTTATAATTGCTTTCAATTGCACGGGGCCAAGAGCCAGACAAACAGACATAAAATAAAAGGAAATATGGACAGACAGACAGGCAGACGGACGGACAGACAGACAAACAGTTGTTGGGCCAGACAGATGACAGATAATCCAAAAAAAGAGTAGACGCAAAACCAAAGAGGCGAACGAGGCGCACACGTCATGTGGGTGGCTGATGAGGGGGAGAAGGTGAAGGGGCAGAAGGCTGAGGGGAAGCGTACTCATCATATGCGGGGGCGGGCCTTGACGCCCCTTTAAAACATGAACACACACAAGTGTTAAGTTGTTCAAAGCTTTTTTTGGGAAAGCAACTTGTTGGCATTTTAACCTCACTTGACCTTGACGCCCTCTTTTTCTCCCCTCCCCCCCTCTACATCATTATACCCTCCTCACACTTAACATACTATTACATTTTTCCAAAACTTTTCTGTTCCTAATAATAATAAACATAGAATTTCATTATTACCTCATTCAATTGAGGCAAGCGATAAGATTTTTTATGTCTCGCGCATTAACAAGTTTTTCTAGCTTTTAGCGTATTTGCGTAATGCTGGCCAAAAGAATTTTCATGTTAACGAGGCCTTCTGAAGGTCAAAAGTTTGTTGGCAGCTTCTTTTACATTTCGAACTCTATCGAGGCATTAAAAATAAATGATTTATCGTATATTTCAAACACTTGGAGGCGCCTATTGATTGAGTTTGTTTATGCTAAATAAGACATCAGCTTTTTACAGCGTTTTTCTTTCCATTGAACACAGCAGGTGAAATTGGGCCAGATAAACAAACAAACAAGAGGAATTGTAAATTGTTTTCAGCTGGACACTACACATCTTTTTAATAATAAACAAAATGTAACAACAGTCCAATTTCTACCAATTTACATAGCTCACCCGCATTTGTAACGCTCTCGAAATTAGCTGAAAGCGGAAAAAACCCAGGGAAAACATGACAATAATCCAATAAAATCTAACGACAAGCTGCTAAAGACGACATCAGAGAACTTAATCTAGACCTTTTTTCGTTTTTGGGCCCAGCTTGTTTTTAGGGAGATGGGCGCGTGTTTTCTTTTCCCGATAAAGAACACACACGAAAACCACTTAGAACCCATTAAAATATAGTTAGGCTATTAAATTTTATGTACGGATATTTTAAGACCTTTTATAATGAATTATTGTTTGTTATTTTAAATATATAGAATTATGGAAACAAAAACACCATATCAATATTTGAAGCAGAGTTTCGTAAACAATATATTTAAATTTTCCATTTAATCTAGAACTTTTCCATACGTGTTACGATAGAAAACACGACACTTGCACAACTCTAAAACGCATTTAAACTTCTCTACTCTGATGCTTCTCGCACACTTTCCTAACTCAAGCTTCATCTACCCACAGATGTTTGAGTCTTGTTTGATCTCTACCTGCTTCGTCTTCTTCTACACAATTTATGAACTTATTATGCAAAATACCTTTGCCAGGGCAACAGACTCGATCAAGAGACGGGCAACGCCTGCCACAAAAGAGACGGCAATTCATGCAACGTGCAACGTGCAACGTGGCGGGTGTTGCCTTTAGTTGGAAATTAAGTTCAAGTTTATCGCGACGCACTTCACGCGAACTCTGCGGATACTGGGGCGTATCGGGAGGGGGCGTGTCTTTGCAGCTGGACACGTGACGTTGTTGTGTTGGCAGCTTAACACCTCATTTACAGGTAACTTGGAGCATTGAGTTGTGTGTGTTTCCCTTTTGCTCTGGTCAACTATCATTAGGGTTGCCTTTGGGCCATGCTCGATAAGCATCTGCCACGTACACGGCAACTACAACAAGCGCAACAACAACACGCAATCTTTCGCTCTGTCACAATTCTCATGACATGTCTCAACCTTCCAAAGAACTTTATTTTCTGGCACAAAAATGTTGATTGTACTCCAAAATCCGATTACTCGATAAGTATATCTGTTTTTATTTCCTTCTGTTTCTTCTGTGGGAAATTTTGTCAAGTTTCTTATTTGTTTGTTTTGGCTACCGTTTTTTCTCTCCACATTTCATCCTACATTTTATGGCCTCTTTGTTTGTTTCTTGTTGAAAATTATGAATTTCTCACACGCCGGCATTTAATTATCGTTAAACACTTTCATGTCATCGATGTGGGGAACACCTCTATTAACATATTACGTTTGGGTGTGTGTGTGTGTAATTATCGTGCAATAAAAACGTGAGCTGCAACTGGAAATAGTTATTTGTAGTAAAGTGAATGATTAAAGAGCAAAACAACATGTGAATACATGTATTCGATCGTGTATATTCAAAGACAGCTCAGTCTTTATGAGTATTATGGAGTGGCATTGGATTTTATACACCCAAAGAAATATACATTTAATAAAAGTTATTAAGGTTTTCAATAGGAGTTTGTTGTTAGTTGATATTATAGGTCTTATTATTTTTGAGTTATTAAATATCTGTACTGCAATAAGTAAATATTGTGAGTTCTGAGGAAATCTTAAAGTTCTTATTAGACCCTTTACTTTAAAAAAGTAAATAGGGTCCATTAAGTTTGTTGTGTATAAATCCTATAATAAACGTTTTATAATCACTATTTATATAAAGAAACCTTATTGTTAGATACTTGAACTAGAGTCCTTTAGTTTATAAATTTAATCATTTCCTAGAGTTCATAGCAAATAAGTTGTATAGAAAAAGATTGCTCAAGTCTCTTTAATCAATCGTCTCTTTACTTAACAATATTTACTAGTATTTCAACATCAACCCTTCTCCTTTTTTCTCAGTGTACAATAGTTTTCTTACATGATATGTAAAGTTCTTATTGTTTGCTTTGCATTTAACAGGTTCTATTGTAATATCAAGTATGTAATTATTGCTATGCAGTTTCCACAATATATATAAATTCAATACGATTTAAATGCCATAATTATTAAATAATTCGTTTGGAATTCAAATCCCCGTTTACAGAGCGTCAACAAATGCCAAATGCAAAAGACAGCATGGTGCGAACGTAAATTGCAGACAACAGACGGCGGCAGCAGCAGCAGCAACAAATGACAACAACACTGTTGCAACAACAGCGAACGCGTTGACAACCCACAGGCAACATTGGACAACAACATGAGCAACAACATGAAAACTTCCCAAGACATATGAAAGAAAGAAACGAAAGACAGAAAAAAAAGCAAACACAACATGCAAAGCTTAGTTGGCTCCATATCTCCCCCCCCATCCTTCTCTTGGGCAACGACTGTTGCACCCGCAGCAGCAGCAACAACAATATTATTACTTTCATTGTTGTTGTTGTTGGTGTTGCAGACAAAAACATTTCCTGGTACAGTGGCAGCAGCGACTTCAACATCCACATTGTCCACAATTTAGCGCAAATATTACAAATCGCATTAGACGCTAAATTTAGCCAAGCGTCTGCCACAAGCTGCGTTGGTTCGTGCAACAGCAACAGCAGCAGTTATTGCATCAACAACTCCAGCAGCAGCAACATTCGACAGAATGGCGACAATATTTCAGCAATGTCTGTGGCAGATTCTTGTTGTGGCTGTGGCCTTAATATGACCCTAATATGTTGACAGCGTCTGCCAATGGCAACATGTAGCCAACTCCCACATCTCAAATGTTGCGGCAGCATGTTGCCAGTCGACGCCAACTCAAATTGCCCACACACACACACACAGCAAACGATTCTTTTGCCACGCAGCAATTGCTCATAATTTGCAGGTTGTTGTTGTTGTTGATGTGTTGCATGCCTTTTCCCCCTTCCCTCGTTAAGCGGCGCGTGTGCCTTTGAGCCTTTGTGGCAGCAACATTTGCATTTAAGGTGTTGCTCGTTGATTAATGGCAACAGCGCTATATTTTGTATGTCATTTATGCCACAGCAGCTTGCCACATCTTGTGACAATTGCAGCCCAATAAAAAACAGTTAAACAATGCCAACACAAAGGCCGCAAATTGACATTTTGGCCAAAATGCCAATATGCCATAAATGCAGCAGCAGCGACCAAATCGTCACAGGGCATTGCAACAGGAGTAGCTGCCATTTCCCCTTACTCTTGCCACACTGCTGCAATTGAAGATGTCTATGTCTGGCATTGTTTTTTGTGTTATCCATTGATTTATCTCCTTCTCTTGTCTGTGTGTTTGTGACGCGTTGACAACAGCAACATGTTGCAAGTTGTTGTTGTTGATGCTCCCATTGCTGGATTTTGTAGCGTTGTTTTGTTTACATTTTAGCTTCAACAACTTCTGCATTGTAATTTCCCCATTGATTATATTGTGGCCACATCTTGTTTGACTTGTGATCGTCTCTGTTGTTGTTACTGTTGTTGGGGATTATAGGAATTGGAAGTCGTGTGTTTACCAGCTGTTGCCACAATGAAGCAATTTGGCCATGTTGCCGTCTACAGCAAATGTTGCTGCTTTTACTTGTGTTATTATTATTCTGGGCTTATTTGTATGGCTTATGGCAATCATCCATGCTAGTTTGCATGTGGGGGAAAACGATCCCCCGCTGCCGCCCCTTGTTGTCTTTGCCATTAATCATTTGTGAATTGCTTTTCTAACTGGATATCCTCAGAAATAACATTCAGAAAATTATTTCCTTAGTTGTCTTTCACTTTTTATACTTGTTTTTTATTATCCTTAATTAACAATTAATTCGTCAATTAATCGAAACGATTATTGTCAGTGGATCAAGTTTAACAGATATTTCGAATATGATATTTTAATTGCCTTTATTTACATCCATTAAAAGAGTTATAAAAAAGAGAGAAAACCCAACAACAATCATTTGAAGACATTTCCCTGACGTAAAGATTAACTGCAATCTAAAATATAAAAGGATAATTCAATCTACTGATATTTGATCAGTCTATTATTATTTGCACCAACAGGAAAACGAGAAACTAAACGTAAATTAAGTACCAATCTGCAGCAACATAGCATATTGGGTAACAACTAATAAAAAAAAGATAGATCGCATTGAATTATATGCACAGGCTTGTCCCTATTAAATCTGCCACCACTGCACATAAAAACCCATCTTTAGGGCTGCCAGAAGTATTACTCCGAAGTGTTGTTTAGCTTGCATTTAAATTATTTTTAATGAAGTCAATAATTCAACTTTTCTCTCCACTTCTTCTGGGAGAAAGGATCAACTGTATCTAAATGTCAAAATAATATTTCAATCCGATTAATTATATATTAATGCCAGAGTTAACTGGTTTTAATGTTGGTCTATTTCTATCTTCAAAGCTTGCAACATTTCTATCAACATTTTTGTACTTTAGTGATTGCTAAATACTTTCAAAAGTTGTATTTCTTTATTATACATTTAGTTTTGTATATGACGTAAATCACAAATATAAGGAATATTCCGACGAGCTTTTAAACACATTAAATATGCTTTATTCTGAACTATTGACTGCAACTTAAAATTCGTTCAGCATATGTTTTCACTTTAGAGATATTAACAACTATAATAGCTCTCTACTGTCATTTATCTCAAGATATAAGTGATATTCATTCAAATTATTTTTCTAAAAGTTATCGCTTTATCATCTCTCAATCTTGTGCTATACTTCTTACTTATATTTCTAGTCTCATTAAGCAACATTCAATATATCTTATAATTTACAACCTGCTCAATGAAGTTTGATTAATAATCGCAGCTCGCAGTTTGCCAATCTCCACGAATAATGAACAATAAATGGCACATTGAAGCCCACATTATCTGGGTAATTGAAAATGAGCCAAGAGACAAGACAACAACACCAAAACACCACACAAGATACAACACACACTACTGCAGCACACTTTGAGTTCGATTTCAAGCTGCATCATTAACTGCCACCAAAAGTAGATCAACTAACGGCTTGCAGCAACCGTAGTTGTTGTTGTTTTTGTTGTTTTGTGGTGCAGTATAATGTTTTGTGCTGTGGTTGTTGTTGTGACTGGGGATGTGGCCACATTATAAAACAATTTCTCACAAAAACCCACCCAATTTGCCTGCTAACCGCACACACGACCAAAAATTTCCAATTACATGAGGCATTTTGGTAACTGTTTCTAGCTGTTGTCGTTGTTGTTGTCGTTGTCAGTGTTGGCTAGCGGCTAATTACCGAGTCGGGCCAGCAGAAAGTGAGACCCGTGTGGTAATTACTTTGGCTAGTGCTGTGTTGTGTGGCAGCTGCAACATGCTTTTAACGGCCTTGCGACGCGCTTCAACTGAAAGTGAAACTTAAGCTTTTCGGCCATTGTTTAAGCATTGTGGCATGTGGCAAGTAAGTAAATGCACGAGTGTGTGCTTCCGCATTGCAGTTGTGGGTGGCACGCCCCAAACAGGCTACAACTAAAATTTACATAATTATTGTGATTTAATTTGCGGCACTCGCATCTTCCGGGGGCTGCCACAAAAAACACAAAATCCACTCACACACACACACATACTGAGTCAAATTAAATAGTCACAATTTGTAACTGTCGGTGGCAACAACATGCAAATACAGTTCCGATATTCCCAACACGAATCGCATGCAATAACAACAACAACAACTACAACAAAAACAACCACTAAACATTTGTTGCACGTCAATTTTTATTCAATGCGCATTCATTCATTTTCGTGCCTTTTGAAGGCAATAAAATACAAAATCTGCGCTACTTTGGCCACTCTAATTTGCATTTTCTTTTTCTTACGGCTTATTTTTATGAGTTTTATTTGGGGTTATTGTCGCTACCGTTTACTTTAATAACAAGATTGATTTATGCTGTTTGCCTTTGATTGATGTGCCGCAGCAGACATTGAAAAGCTTTTTCACGATTGGCAATAAAATTCATAAATTGTAAACAGTTTTTTTATTGATCGACGTTAATTGCCCGCCCGTTTTGTTCCACACTGCAAATCCAATTAGCTGCACATTGTTCATTAAGTGTTGATAAACGTCGTGTCGAATGTGTCGGATTTGGCAAAATTACTTCACGCGTGCTTTCTCAAGATCTTTTGGTTTTTCTAGTCAACTCTGTGACACATTCGCAAACGCTTAAATGTCAAGGCTGTGTTGGAAAACTCAACGTTAAGTGATGATAAACTTCTTGTAGAAAAACTAGCAATGTCATTAAGTGTTGGGTAGTATCTAAAGCTATAAACTAACTTTCGTATTATATATTCTTTATTTTAACTTATATGCCAACCTTTTGCTGAAATGTTAGTTCGTTTAGTATTGATAAACATCGTGTAGAGTCTACTTAAGTATTACAATCATTTATCTAAGCATTCTAATTGTTCACTCTAATATTCTTTTTGACACATTCACAAATGTTTGTTTATTTAGAGTTGATAGATTTCATGTAGAATTGTTGCTTCTTAAGAAACTTTAAGTACTTCAAGTCTTCTTTGTTACGCATTCGTAAACGTATTCTAGCTGACTTACAGCTTCTCTATCAAGAAGGTTAAATATTCTTATTCTTCTTTCATCGATCAAAAATAACTGGGAACTTTATTTTGTTCAAATCTAAATATAGATTTGCTTTTGTTTCCAAGCTACAATATTTTCCCATACTATTTGACATGTTAATTAATTTATGGCAGCAACAAATGGCCAATACCTTTGTTTGACTCATATTTTTTAAAGCTAACTGAACGATCGGCAGCTTTCTCATTTGTTATCATTTGTATATAATCATTATACAGCTGTTGCCAGATGTGAACTGTTTTCAACACTTTCTCACTGTGCAGTTGTGGCCTTCAACTGGCTAGATGAATCAATCAAAAGGTGCATTGGCCCGCATTGGCATTGGCCAAGAATAAACAACAAGGGAAGAACCAAAAGAAAAGCAGCCACAAAAAAACAAATATAATAATCAAGTGTAATCAATGTAATTCAACTGCAAACTACATTTGTTTATAGAGAAGGAAGAGGATCTCCAAGAGAGAGCGAGAGGGGAGCAGAGTGCTGGGAAGCCAAGACAGAGGCCAAAAGAAATAAAATGCATAACATCAATATGCATTTTATGAGGAGTCGCGATCGTCTCGCTGGGCACGTCGTAAATTTGATTTGGTTTATTTTCATTTGTTGTGCTTATTTTTCTTCGTTTTTTTCTACCATCTTCTCCTTTTTCCTTCCTTTTGGCCACTTTCCACTTTTTGGCGGCAGCTGCAGCAGCAGGCAGCTGATGTGGCAAGTTCGAAGTGGTAAGTTGTAGGTGAGGAATCGACCTCTGGGCCAAGTTTGTTGTTGCATCGGTTCGCAATAAATTTCACTTTTACTCTACCCCCTCGAGAGAGTAGTATGTACATAATTTGATTTTATATTGGGCATAACTCTAAGGCAACATTTTACAACACTGGCAGCTGGCTAATGTGACTCTGCCTGGTTTATTGACAGCTGGTAAAAACATCTAATTAATGATCACATTTGACATTTACTGATTACGTGTTGCCACACGCTTGCAACATGTTGCTGCCACATATGGCGACTTATCTTTAGGTCTAAGTCAAATGTGTATGTTTGTGGCTTTAGATTAGCATGTGGTCTGACTGAATGTAGAGCACAAAAATCGGCTGGAAAGTGTTGCAAATTATAAGGCAACATCGTGTCCACAAGCATTCAGAGGCGGTGTCAATTGGTTATACTATATGAAAGAGAGGGAGGGGCGTTGGGAGACAGGGAGGTTGTGCCTAGCTGCAGGCTATCAAATGCAAATTGTTGCATCAGAGACCGAAGCCGAAATGCGGCTAAAATGAAATTGTTTCTTCACTGAAAGCCAAGGAGAAACTCGAGTCAAATGAAGCGGTTTAAAGCTGCATCATGAACTGCTCCAGAGCCGCAGGCTTGACAGCCAACAACAACAACCACAACAATAACAACAAAGACTTTGACTGTGTGGGTCAGAGGCGGCTTTTTGTGGCTGGAAGAGTGCGTGCCTTGCATGAAGTTACAACATTCAGTGTAAATAATCTGGCACGAGTCGGAAGCCAAGCCGGGAATAGGGTAGACCACTTTAGACTGGAGAGTCTCTCTCTATCTCATTCTCGGACACAAATTATACACAATTAAAATGTTGTTACCGAGCGTTTTTTTTTTACAAAGCGATTGCAATTATATGTGCAACAATGCTGCAGGCAGTTCAGAACTTTGGACCAGGAAACGTTTAAAGTGCTTTAAATCAGAGCATTGTGCCACAGCAAAAGGAAGGGGAAAGAGGAGTAGGTGGTGTAGTGGGTTGGAGAACCGTTAAACTGGGTCAATGTGATTATAGGAAAAGAAAAAAAAAACTTTCACTACCAGCTGTTTGTCAAGTGAGTGGGATGCATGCACATACTAGAAGTAGAGAGTGTGGGGGCTAAATGCAGAATTGAGAGATTGTTGTTGTGGAAAGGCTAGAAAGGAACTCGTTATGCCAAAATAAAAGCCACACACGAAACATAGAAAGTGGAAAATCTTTTCTTAGTCGTGTTCTAAGTAAAAGTAAATGAAAATCTAGAACTTGAACTTGGAATTTGAGATGTGTCCGTTTGTACCAAGTAATTGCTAATAACAAAATTCAAATTTATAAATAAGTATGACATTTAGAAGGTCTTTTGAACTAAATTAATGAATTCATTAAATTAAATAATAAAGAATAACTAATTAAATAATAAAGAATATTTTATTATAATTATGTTTACTAATTCTATATTTTCTGTAGGTTAACCTATGAGCATTCTGATTTTTTTGAGGAGAATATATAAGTATCCAGAAAGAGAATACTAATAATAGGTAAGCAAATTTCACATTTCACATATAAATAATGGTATTAATACAAAACTATGTATACTAATACTAAAGTTCGTCAAAGTTTCTCTAATGTCTTCCTATTTTTAAACTCTGTTATGTTTTTCATTTAAAATAATAATTATTTTATTTTTAGATTATTATTTTAAATAACCTAGCGATTTCTAATGAGAAAATACTCGTTTTATTTATATTTTAATATATTGAGCAACAGTTAAATACTGTTTCCCTTTTGAGAAAATCATTTCATACTGAAACTTTTAATAATACTGTCTTTAAAACAACACTGTTACAGTTATCTATACCATTTCCATATATTGTTTAAATTATATTTTAGCGCCTCTTAATGAGAAAATAAAATTGTCTAATTAATCGTTAAAATATATGCACAGCTATTATTATATTTACTGCTAACACAATCATAATATCTTAAAAAATAATATTACCTTTTTTCACATACTTTTTAACTAAGACTTCGTTATTTATATTTTTGGCAGTAAAACATTCACTAAGGTATTATCCCGATCTAAAAATCTTCCGTTGCGAATTTCTGACATCGATATATTTAATCACTTTATTGTCAGACACTTTTTTACAGTTTTTTTCTCTAGGATACCCCGCTAATTCGAGCTATTAAATCAAACGTCTATCAAACTGCATTCTCCAACAAAAAAATAAATCATTTAATTAGCCACAATCACAAAACAATTGTCGACAGAATTTATGTCTATCTATATTTCTCTCTCTTTCTGTTTGCCAGGAGGTGAAATTGTACTTTTCTAGAAATGCATTCATTGTCTTAGGATTGTAGTATCTTTTCTTTCATTGCAATTGGTCAAGTTGCCTAGCTGGCCAAGTTGATTGCTTTTGTGGCATTTGTGGCTCGTTGGCAAACGCATCGTCGGCATTTTCACCAAATGAATTAATTAAATCAGTGAGTAGAGACACTTTTGTAATTAGAAATGCCCGCTTTTGGCTGAGGCGGACACAAAAAACGCCAAAAGGAAAGCGGCGCCAATACACAGCACGCAATGAGCCATCAAAGTGGTTGCATTTCTTTCGTTTTATTTTATTTCCAAGAATTTGACAAATGCAATGCGTTTTCGGCTCATTTTCTATACGTAAATAGAAAACGAAGCTAATCCTAAAAGTAAATATTCACGACAAATGGGCGACATTTGGAGGTTGTCAGTGGGTTTTATTTCTGTGCAAGTTCAAGTCAACAGATTCAAGGTGAGGTCTCTTAATTAATTTATGGGCTATAAACTTACCGCTGTGGAGCTGCGTTTGCGCAGTAGATTGTCCAGGCAGAGCTGCAACTCAAAGGCCTTCAAATAGAGCAGATGATAACGATCACGTAGACGCTCCAAGTTGCCTTCACCTTTTTTTGGATGAACTGTTGCAGTAGCTGGAACAGTGCCTGTTGCTTGTACTGTCCCGGGCGTGGTCAATGGAGCTCCGTCGGAGGCAAAACCGCTGCTAAGACTATTTGACTTGGTCACAGATTCGCTGGTCGACTCACTCGAGCAATTGCTGGTGAGGGAGGCGGGCTGTTGTGTTTGTAACTGTGACTGTTCCCGTTCCCTTTCAGAGGCGGCACGTATGCAAGCGCTTACAACTCGAGCGTGTGATACAATTTCATGGTACAACACCTGGAAACAGACAAAGAAAGAGAAAAAGTCTTAATTGAAGTTGACAGGCAATTGGAAAGCGCACACATGACGTATACTTAATATGACTAACTTTTCAGCTGAGCATTGCAAATTAAGTTGTTGTATTCTGCGTAGGTTTTTTTCTCCAGCCAAAATCCCTATTACTTGCCTTTGTCTTTGGGTGCAGCCTAGACCGCAGACTAGAACTCAGAACTCTAATGACTTGACTGCACCTTTTACACTGAGCGAAACACGTTAGCTTTAAGACAAATCAGAGTATTCTGAGCGAAGTATTGAGTAAGAATAATTTATCTTAACTTAATCGCAATCACAATAAGTTATCTAATTAATTTACTTATATATATGTGTTTTATTTTAATTTTGTCAATCAATATTTATCTTTTATTGATTTGTTTTAATTTTGTTTATTGAACTGTTGGTTTTCAGTTTTCTTTTCATTTGATATTATTAAAAGTATACTTTAATTTTAGAATAATAATCCATATGGTAAAATAATGTTTTCTTTTAAATTTTTTCCAGTGTAGCTAGCTCCTTCTGGCACTGTCTGCATTTCCGTTTATGGGCAGCATCATTGTCTTAGATTTTCATCACTCATTTGTCATCTTCGCCCCCAAAAAACAAAGGTCAAATCCCACACACTATTGCATAAGCGCATCCATCCATTGTATTTCTTTTTCATGGAAGATTAATCGATAAATTGCAATTGGAGAAAAGGCTTTGGCTTTCCGCATTGTGGTGGCGTTGCCCAAGCGACCGGCGTGCGATATTCAATTTATCAAAAAATATAAAAATAATTACAATGTAATTGACACGCACCGGTCAAAGTTGACCTTAGGGGGGGCGTTGCGAAGTTGGGGGCGTGACTGTGCCAAATGCTGCACAATGACACCCACCAAATAGGCAACGACAGGTAAAATCCGCACACACCACACACACACACATGAGACCTTTGACGGTGGTAATCGTACATTGATCTCCATACAACAGTTTAACCTCAACGAACTCTTGCATCATTTTGTCTGTTGGCTAAGTAAACAGCAACAGCAACATCAACAACAACAACAGCTACAAACTACAATAATGGCTGTCATGTTCGGCATTAGAAATCGATAAATATGATGAAGCGTCTAAGAAATGTGAATATTCAACTCAAGTGCAAAAAAATCCACAACACCTGGACGCTTATTTATAGCAGCGACTATTGTGAACTATCTGCACACATCCTTGTCCCCCTTTTTAGCGAATTGCTCAAGTCATAAATATCAATTTTCACCTGTTAAAAAGAGCCTCCCTGTTACCCTTTTTCCCTCCATCTGCCAACAAATTGAAATGTCACAAAAGGCGATCGTTTATCGAATTTTAATCCCTCTCCTCTCTACAGTTTTGCGGCAAGTTTTTCGTGAGTTTATGAAAATGATTGCCATCGACATTTTGACATTTTGGCAAACATTTCGACAGCTGCCTTGTCCAATGAACTAACAAACTCCTTGGCCAAAATTGACACTGGCAAAGACCTCAACTCCCGACAGAATGATTTGTTTGTTGCTGGAAAAGCGGCAGTTGAAGATTTATGGAAAGTGTGGCGCGGGAAAGTTTTGACCGTCAATTTGATGGGTTGTGTTTACTTTTACTCTAATCAAAGTTGAACTGCAATCACAAATGACAACTTCTCCAAACTCTAGTGCAAATCCCAATTAAAATATGATAGATAAATTGTCTAGGTATGGTTTCTCCTTATACTCTTGCAGCAAGAACTGTTCAGAAAATATAAACAAAGTCTGCTTTAAACAGACTATTCAACGCCCATCTCCAAACATTTTAGTTTTCATGCTGGATTCTTATCATCTAGTAATTCTGCTTCTAGCAGTTCCCACATAGTTTATAGGCATACTCCCTCTACCATCGGCAAAAGAATCCCCACAACACTCTCTTCCAGTTCAATGGCTTTAGTTAACGATCTTGATCGCCGTCATTTTAAGTAAATATTTAAACGAGCTACACAATTTTTTGCTTGGCACTTTTCAGAAAATCGAAAATCTCAATGCTTGGAATTTTCCGCTAGACAATTTTCTGCGTCATTACAACACGAGTTGAAATTGTTTGCATTATGATATTTATCATTATATCTAATTATGAGCTGTAAGTTGAGACTCTGCATTGAAAACAAAAGAACTTGTTGGGGATCGTTAACATAGGAAAGAAGTAATCGATAGGGAAGGAAAGAAGGGAAACATTTTAGAGGCTTGGCCGTTTGGGCAAATAAAAATCAACTTAACTTCAGCGCCCGGCCAAATTCGTAGCCATTAGTTGATGTTGAGTTTGAGGTGAGTCGAGTCATCGCAAGTTGTTGAGGTTCTTTAGAAGAGCAGCACCAGCAGCTGAAAGAAGCTGCGACCGAAGTCTGGAGTCTGTGCAGGTGTGTGGAGGCGGTTGGGGGTGTGGCATAAAAAGCGGCTGCCTATTTGCGATAGTTGCGGCTCATTACTGGACTGAAGAGGAGAGCCAGAATAACAACAGCAACAACGGCCACGAGGCAAGACACATTGTGGCTGCCACAGAGCAACGCCTTTCTCTTTGTTTAGTTGAGTTAAGTTGAGTTGAGTTGTTGTTGCCTGCCTTGCGGTGGCTTGCCACCACTCCCAATCTTTGCACGACTCTTGGTCTTGGCAATTTGGCGAGCCTCTTAATGCATTTTGCACACGCTCACTCACCCACCCACCTGAAAGTGGAGCCACCAACAAAACAGTATAGAACAAACTCTGGCAGTAACACCAACAAAAATATGAGCCAGAGAATATTGTATGCAAAAAGTTCGTGACTAATCTGCGACTGAACTTGAGATGTTCTGCACTGTTGTGATTGCAATTGAGACTTTGAGACACTCAACCAGCGAGCGGCGCCCATTGGCAAAAGATATTGCAGACGTCGGAAAAGCAGTGCAGAAAATATGGCTAAAAGAAAAGTGAATGCACAGTGGTCGAACAAAAATATGAAGAAAATAAAGTGAATATCCGTTTAAAGTTTTAAATAATAATAACAAAGGAATATTAAAATGAAAATCACATTAAGAGTTAAGCTCTATAATTACAATTTTATTGATTAAGGAATGTCTATAATTTAACCAATTGTTGTTGTTGAATGATAAATTTAAAAAGTTGTCTAGTCTATTCCTTCATTTATAAAGTATAAATTAAATATTAGCAATTATCTAGAAATGGTATTTTCTTAAAAGAAAACCAACTTCTCTTTCTTGTTTTACAAATAAGCTTAAAGACTTTATTATCGCATTTCGTTGAAACTAATTTTTTTTAACCTCCACTTCCACTATTTATTATTAATTATTTCCCTTTATTAAAAATGTTAATTTCTTAGGAATTTTATAGGCAACAAATTAAAATTTTTTAAAAATGATAAAAATGTGCAGAAAATGTACAAAAATCTTGTAGTCAAAAGGGAACAATAATACGCCTTTCTTTTCTCATTTATTTTCACTGCACGTTGTCTAACACATTTTGTGCAACACGTCGTATACGTTATATGCCCAATTTGCCTTTTACCGTGCGCTTTAATCATGCTTTAAGCATTCTTTTATTATTATTCTCATAACTTTTCAACTTGATTATGATTTGTGTGTGTCCATTATGCATAAACTCGAGCAATTTTTCCAGCTGGCGCCCACAATGAGAAATGAGTTTTGACTACAGTTTTGCCACATTTTACCAGCTAAATGCTAATTGGGCAAATGTGCTGGGCACAGACATAAATTCCACACCGTCGTCATCGCTTTTTGTTCGATTGCAACATACACACAGTGTCCTCCAATTGTTGTCTGCTTGCCACCAGCAACATGACGCACAATCTTTCTTGGTTGTTTCTTGTTTTTTATTCGGGGCACATTCATGCAAATGTTGTGCGAGTTGTAGAAATCGTGCGTCTGGCCAAAGATCTTCTAATGCGGCATCTATTTATAAACTAAATACTGGGCACGTATCTCTATCTCTAGATCTTTGGCAGACTCAACAGCAACAATAACAACAACATTGTGGTTGTGTGAGGTTCGTTGACTCAGAATTTTGTGCCTATAGTTAGTTGAGCAATCTTTGCTGCCACAACAACAACAGCAACAACAATCATTAACTAGCAGCTACAATAAAAACAGCAACAACATTATCATTCATTATCGAAATGTCAGTACGTGACCTCGACCGCGTTTCTTAAATTCTTTATCGCCCCTAGACATTTTGTGGGCCGCCTCCGCCCAGCTGCAAATACAGAATATTCGCTTCTCTCTGTGAATCATTTCGCCAGCTAGTAAATTCGTGACTACAAATTGTATTCATAAATGTCATTCAGAAGTCATTGCAAGTCGCGCTTAAGTTATAGTTGTAAGAATTAGAAATGAGGCCTATAGATTAAACATGGCATGCCAAAATACCAAAAGAATTTTCGCAGCAGGAAGTCAATGAACGAATCCCCAACGATAATAATAACAACAAACATTTCCAACATGTCACATAAATTGGAACGCGCACATTTTCCTTTATTTTTTTTTTGCCTACTCGGAAATTTTTTTGAAGTGAAATAGTCACGGCATTTGGAACACTTCCAAATCGCCATCGAAAGCGCCTTTAAATAGACCAAATACACTAAAGAAAAATCTGGTTTTTGGTTTTTGTTTTGGGTAGCTAATTTGAGCATGCAACAAGAAGAAAATGCGATGACTCTAATTACCTGGACAAGACGCTGCAACATCATGTTGTAGGGGGAGTTGAGATCTCTCTTTATTGACAAGCTAAATGACAAATGACAAGCGGAAACAACGAAGATGTAGATGGAAATAAAGACAACGAAATTGACACTTGCGACAGCGAAGTGTGAGAAAATAAATAAAGCAAAGCTTGTTTGTGGGAATGAAGCTAAACCAATACCCTGTAATAAATTGACAAGTTGAATTGTCGATAAATGACTGCAGAAATATTTTAATATCAATTACACAGAGTGATAAAACATCGGCATATCGATGTATTGATTTTTGCATAAAGTATTTTTCCGATTTTAATGTTTTATATTACTTAAAATTTAACTAAAATTAATTTCATCTTTAAACACTTTCTAATAGACACGATAATTTGAAAAGTTTGATAGAAATTTAAATGGAAATCAAGTGCAATTGTTCATCATATTTCGTTATTCATTGGACAGTTCTAAATGGATATAATTTTTAAATGGTTTACAAGATATCCTATAGTAAATGCCTTTATTAGCTATGACATATTCTGTTAGCATAGATCTCTTTCTATTGCTATGATTTTAAAATTGATTGACTGCAAAATTTCTGGTCAAAATAACTAAATTTCCAGTTCAAGTATATTCAAAAGAAATCTATCTACCCAACATTGTTCCCCAGGGTATATTTAGGTGCTGCCTCATAGGAAATGACTGCAGTTAAGTCACTCGTGTGTTGGGTGTAAAGTGCAACACTCTATCGTCTGTTGTTTGTCACCGACAATTAATCTGCCTGTGAGTCTTTCAACAAACAAATGACCCAACTGTTGACCCAGAAAATAGGCCAAAATGACAGTTGAAATGATGTCAGCTCAACTGCAACGTGCTGCAAGTAAATGCACTGGGAATTAACCCACAAAGAGATGGATATGGAGGGAAAGAATTATTCTGGAAACTGTTCTAGGAATGCGACATACTACAAAATGAGAAAGAGAGGGATAGAGTGTTCAAGCACAGTTAAAACCCGGCTCGACACGGCCTATTGAGTAACATATCAGACACAGATACTACGAAAGAGGAGTGAGGAAGAGGCTGGCTGATATTAAAGAGACAACAACGACACGGTTGACATAATCACGTTCGAGTGTCACGTTCGGAACGGGGCACGATAAGACGACGGTCGAGACGAAGTTGCCGCCGCCGCCGACGTCGATGATGATGATGATGATGAAGATGATGAAGCTTTTGTTGTCGTCACGTTCTTGAAGAGATGTTGCTATTGTTGTTGTTGCTGGCGTTGACCGAACCCCATGTGGTCCACTCCGAGTTTTGGCCCGAAGACTAAGAACAAGTTTCGTCTGTTGTTTGTCAACCGTTTGTAAAGTTTTTCCTTTTGACTTATCGCTGCGGTCTCATTAAAAACATGTTACATGCTTTTTTAATGCTTAAACTGATTACGAAATTGTTAGCTTTAACTGTTTATATAATTAATATATTTCGAGTGTAAATAATCCAACAAACAAACTTTAAAAGTTAAAGTACTAAGTCGTACTTAGATACTCTCCTTGCCTTTGTTGAGTTCTTAACTTTTCCAACAGCATTGATTGATTATTTCAACTGCTTTTATTTCAAACTTTTCACTTGGGATTTAAAAGAAAATCCTTTGTCGTCGGTGGCTTTCTCTGTGCGCGCAACTGAAGCATTAAATTTCAATTATTACAACATCAAGGGGCAGTCTTTGGATAAGGTAGTGGGGTCTTTGCCATGGTTTGGGCCGCTTTCTATTTATTGCACAATTAACAAGTCGTTAGCCCAAACGTTTTTGGGATCTCTCAACTACCAACTGACTACTGACTGGCTAGCGGTACCTGGTACATTTTGGCCACAAGAAAAAAAATAAAACAGGCCGTTGGTAATAATATCATTTTAATTGCCACAGGCTAACAGACAGAGACCACAAAATGAATACCTTTCGACTACCGAATTGCAACTGCAATGAATTAACTAACTAACTAACTATTCACTTGGCTAGTCTGTTGGCAATAAAGATTAAGACTCAACCTTTCATTGAAAGTAACCACGCTTCAGTTGACCAAACTAACAACAGACGTTTATACCCTTGGCAGAGCGACAGATTTCGGCCAGAAGTGACCTTGTCAGTTTTTGGCCAACAATTTTGATGGCGTTGTTGGTAGTTGGGTCATTTGGCGCTGCCTTTAATAGTCCACATTTGGCCAAACACTTAATTGCACTTGAGTTGGCTTACATAGACCCCACGACGAGTTGTTTTTGATATGTTGAAAGTGGTCATCAGCAGCATTGTTGTTGTTTTTTTTTAGGGGCCTTGTTTGGTAATCTGATCTGTTTCGAGAGTGCCTCAAGTGGTGTCAAATGTGCCACAGATTTAGGTGAACAAGTTCAGTGAACTACAGAAGGTCGACACTTCTCACACGACTTGAACTAATTTTTCCTTCCGACTGTCGATTATAGAAAGCGTATATTTGAAATTATTGAGGAAAAATCAAATAACTCAACGTTTCTTCTTCGCTTTGCACAAATCCAAATCCGATTTACGAATCCATTGTGATTGATTTTCCAGTTCAATACGAAAATGGTGAATAACCATATGCAGGCCGGAAAAAAACATGGGGGACATTTTCTTAGCTGTTAAGCTGGCTTTCCATTTGGCATTTTTCACAATTTTCTGGCAGTTCGACAGCTTACAAATGGTCAAAAACATAAGCCGCAGTTGACAAATGGTCATAATCGACGCTGACCAAATGCGTAGCCATCAAATGCAAATGGTCAAAACAAATGAAAATGTATATGGAAATGGTAATGCAAATGACTCAACTACTCTGCACATTTTGGCTAATTAGCTAAAATACACAAATCATAATCATAATTATTATGCAACATTTAATTGGACAATTAAAATTTCTTTTTACGGTTTATTCATCAATTCAAATCTTGCAATTGTTGCGCCTTCCAGCTCTAATTGAAGGTTGCACTTAATCGTACATTGCAACGAGTCTTTACTGTATGCAAGTCAAGGTCAAACTTGTAGATTGTTGTTCATTAATCTCAGCATGTAAAACTACGGGTCATCGATTGGGTTAATCTGTTGTTTGTTGTATATTTGAATGTCCAATAAGTAGCATGGGAAGTGATAAGCAATGTGGCAGACAGACAAACTGACTGTTGTTGCAACAAATCAGTAGAGTTTTTATGATCCAATTGAACTCAGGGTGGCGTTTTTTGAGATAGAAATAGACAGAACTCTGATTTATGTTTTAGTATAAATCTTGACAATCACTAAACTCTAGAGAAATAATATGATGTAGATACAGTACATAAAGATATTTTCAACTTTAATAAGTACACCACAAATTATATTGATCATCTTCTAACTATCTCTATCGGTATATTTATCTCTGTCTCTATATTTTCGATAATTGATATGTTATATTCATAATAATAATAATTTCCCAATTCAAATACCATTAAACACACCTCTTTAATGTTCATTTAAACGCTGCAAGAAGCTATCATCATCATTTTGGCAAGAGCCCAGTTTGATTATGATCATTTGATCAGCTAGTTGAACTTTATTTAACTTTTCAACTGTTTAACTGTAAGTGAGTTTACATCCTCACATTTCGACTTACAACGCTTTTTTCCAAGTTGCAAATGGGGCGTGGCAATAAAAACATTATAAAACAACTATAATTGAAAACCGACATTTGGCAAATTAACTGCCCATAAAAAGAGTTGTACAATGGACAATGTAATTACCAAAAAACTAACCAAAAGCCGCGTAGGTAAAACCAAAAACAAATAATGAAAAGAAAAACAGCAATTTGTGTTTAAAAGAAAATAAATTAAACAACTCAATGACAAGCTAAAAGTGACAAGCCGAAGTAAAGATACGCTTCCTAACTTGTTAAAGAAATAAAAACAAATGCAGACAATATATAAACATAACTTTAAATAGAAAATTGCTCTAACATATACGTATTTTTATGAGTTATGTTTACGAAATTTTCACAACTTAGAAGTAGAATACATGTCTTCATATAGAGTAACTATTAAACACCATTTTCTATATCTACACACACAAATAACATTGCAAATGAGTTTTTGGGTTTAGTTTGAAATTTGTTCGTTTGTTTTTTATTTTGGGCAGGCGAATACAGTCCTGGGGGAGTTGAAAAAAGACTGCCTCTATATATACAACAACAACAGTATGGGGAGACAATGGAAAAACTTTTGGTTGACTTTCACTATCAACAGGTGGAGATGAACAACAAACAACAGCTAAGTGAAGTCAGCCAAGTGAATCGCATATCGCGTTGTTTTTTATTTCCCCTCCAACAATTACGACACCTCAATTTGCGAGGATGCTGACGGGGGTTAAAGGGGAAGTGGGCTGAGGAGGCGCCTTCATGCCCAGAAGCTACAAAAATCAAAATACAGGCACATACATAACTCCAAGACCCCTAAAAACTGGATGGCATAGTGTTTGGACCGCCTCCATGAGCTGCCGCTTGAATTGCTGCCCTGAGCGACAGGCTTTGTAACTCATTAAGCGACGAACGGGTTCATAACTCAGCGCACACTGAGGTCACATGGGGGTCAGTGAGTAAAACAACAACAACGACAAGAGCAGCTTGTCAGTGTTGTTGCTGGCACTTCCGAAAGATAAACGACAATCAACGCCATGTTGATCGACGACATGTGAGTGCACTTGCAGCCACGATTCGATCGGAGTTTCTGGTAGAGTCTGGAAGCTGGATAAATTGATTATTAAAAGGCGTCCAACAGAAGAAAGTGGGCGCATCCTCTCTGGATTTTAGCCAAGGGTTACCGCATCAACCATTTGTCTGTTCCACAAGCTAAAGTAAAAGTTTCAACTCCTCATGGTCTACCCGTTCAATCTCAATCTTAATCTGTGGCCTGGCGTTGACTTGGACGTGGTCCATTGTTGGCAACACTTTCCTGTACAAACTGTGCACTTTGGACGTGATTTGCTACCAACAGCAATTTGTGCGCAACCCCAGCGACATTATTTAAACTCCATTTAATCGCCAAACATAAATATATATTTATATATATATTTTCTTTCCTTTCGGGGCGTTAATAATGTGGGTTCGGTTCAATAACATTCAAGCAAAACCAAATAACTTATGTCTTGGGTCTATCGGGAATTACGTTTTGATGGGATGTGAACGAGAGACCGCAGTCGACCGACGACCGCAACAGACAAACCAACAAACCAAGCAACCCAACAACGAAACTACCAAGCAGCTAAGCGTGGTTAATGTTCAATTGTTTAGAGGACATTGAACTGAAATTGCAGGGAAAACTAACTGAGAAATGACTGAGAGCAAAGCTGGCTAAAGTCAAGTATTAGATTTGTAAGCAAGGGAAAAAAGAGAACGATCAACAACTTGTTGCAAATAACACAAAAGGTCTAATATAAAAAGGTTAAAGTAACTAAAAAATAGTAGAGTCTATAGAGACTACTTCACATCTCTATAATTAAATACATCTGTAATTATTTCATTGTCGATCTTTAGATCTCATATCAATTATCAAGTCCTAAACTTATAATCAAACATGAATTTACAACAATCATATTGCTTTCTCATACAGAACATGGAAAACAAATTACAGTGAAAATTCTTGACTTTAAAATGAGTTGGCAAATGAATTAAAGAACATTTAAAAAACTATAGACTGTTTTTCTGAAACATTTTGTAAAAACAATTACTTGGCTAGTTTTATTTTTTCTGAAACATTTCTTTTACATTTCTAGAAATTGTGTAAAGCATAAAATACAGTTTTAGAGTAGCTATACTGATCACAGGATAGTCAACTCTTTTTAATCAATTTTATTGTCCAACTTTCTATGCTTTTCAATTAGATGATCTATAAAATAAACAAACGAACGTTGCCCAGTGAAAGTTTAGCTGATCCTTCTTTGTCTGACTGCGACAATAGGTCGATAACGAAGTCATCCTATCAAACACACAACGCCTGCTTGAAATAGCACTTAAAAATTCACATAGCTGCAAAATAAAAGCAATATTTATTGGCAACGCGACGATTGGCAGCTCGACTATTGGTAACTTTATTACCAATTTGCCAAACGACAATTTGAATAATACGAGGAGTGCAACCCGTCGAGCGACATGTGCCTGCGGATTGTGGCAACAACAGTGGGCAGAGACACACATTGAGCATAGCAGCAAGCAGCACACCTTTCCGCTGCACTTGCAACTGTTGCATGATGATTGAATGTTGCAAGTGAAACGCGTCGGCGTCAGCGTCAGCAACAGCGACAGCATCGTTGTCAACTACAGCAACAGCTCATTCGATTATGATGTCGCGCGCAATCTTTGTGGCATGTTGCAAGACTTAACAAGAGTTAATCATGCGCCACAATTTCTGGGTCATCATTACATGTGGGAGAGACAAATTTTGAAGACACAAGATGCACCCTTCTGATACACGGGGGCAAGGCTGGACGACAGCTGGATAGACTACGGCAGCTGATGGCATTAGAAAGTCAGCAGCATTCAAGATTTGCATTTGCAACTCGTGCATGTTGCCATTCAAATGGGATTTTTCAATTTTCACCTGAAAAAAGCTAAAGTGAATTTATCACGTGGCGATTTTATGATAATTTTCCCCTTTTTTCGGGTTTGTCACGTAAAACGTTGCCCGTCGTTGATCGCAACAAATATGAGGGTTCAATGCGATGCTTTGGGGCAGACGTGCCCGGTTGCCAGGTGGCAAGTTACGAGGTGATAGTTACACGTTCCTAAATCGTGGTGACTCAATTGTCAGCCCAACTTTAGCTTTTGAGTGGCAACAACGGAAATAAAACCTTTTGTTTTTCTTTCCTCTTCTTCTTACTTTGAAAACATTGACATATCGCAGAAGCAAACCAAAAATCTCCCCTTTTTGCATTGACAGCGCGATTGGCAACTACTTACTACTAGCAACAAAATAGTAAAGGCCGAAAAACTCAATGACAGCTAACAAAACTGAAACTGAAATTGATGCAACAAAAACATTGTAACATTGCCGGAAGACAGACGCTGCCAAAGACTACAGAAAAAGTTCAAAAAACGAATTGTTTTTCCATATTCCAAATGCTCTATGCTGCTGCATTTGACAGACAGCCGGACAAGAGTCTTTGGAGTGGAGTCGAGAGTCAGAGTTGCACTCAGAGATATACAATCTGACAGCGCACAATCCAAAGAGTCAGCGACAGATGCAGACAGCATTGAAGGGGGAGGGGGCATGTGGCATGGGGCAACTTCAGTTCATATGCCCTGCAATCGAGAGCATCTTTCTTGTTTATAATCGAAGAATGGTCTGCGGAAAACTTTGTCTTCGACTCTGGTAGCTGCCACTAAATGTTCAATTTTATCAGAGTAATTGCTTGATAATGATGATCATGATGATCGGCATTTGCTAATAATAAAAGTTATCTGTGCGCAGAGATTGCAACGATAAGTTGGCATTTCTTGTGCCTGCGTAATTAGCTAATTGAATGAACTGCATTGTGAGATGTGAAAAGATAAGGAAACAAGCAGGAAGAGCTAGTATCTATAGAGTGTGGCACATTGAATACTCTAACAAATGAACTAATTGACAAAGTCAATTGATTTGGCAAAAGATTGGCAGTTAAATCATTTCATATTTAGATCATTCTCTTGAGTAGAAGTTTTTTTAAACGCATTACACTTTTTCCGACACAAAGCTACTTATAATACCATCTGAAGAATTCTTAAATAAGTTAAGAGTGTGTTGGCAAGGGAAAACCTAAAACACTTTGAAGAATGAAAGTAAAATGAGCGAAACTTCTAAGGAAAACTCTAAAGTGCATAAGCAAGTGGAATATCATTAAACTGAAAAAAAGCTGCACATTAAATAAATTATACAGCAGATGGCGGACATTATGAAAACGTAAAGGGAAAAGCTTACTGAATCTAAAAATTCTAAAAGGAAACAGCAGAAATAAAAGCATTGAAGAAATCACGTACTAAAGTTGAGATTAACAAATTGACAGTAACATTTTTAATAAGCTCTCCAAATATCGTTTATTTGGGACAATAATTATAGATAATTTGGCAATAAATCACACACAAAAATGCGAAAGTGCTGTACAAAATCGTATAAATCGCAATAATTAAGGCATTGCACGAATTCGAATTCGAAATGCACTCGAAAAATGATGAGTGAAAGCGAATGAATGTTAATTACGAATCGACGAAATGACAGAGACTCTATTTCCAAAGGGGAGTATGTATATGTGATGTACAGATGTACAGCACATACATACATTTTAAACTAATCTTGGTAGCATTTTTGTATATTCGCTTAAACGAAACGTTTTTCCCCCTTTTGGAAATTGCATTGAAAAATTGAAATTTGCACGCAATGCCAAAAACAAAAGTTATGACGGGCTACAGTTGAATGGAGAAATGGGGAACATTGAGGAGGTGTCTGTGTGTGTAAAATGGCATCTCGTTTTGTTGATAGTAGTTCAACATGAGAAATGGCAATTTTAATTGCGGAAGCAAACAAAATGTAAACAGAAATCCAAAAAGAAAAACAAATATCTGGAAAAACTTACGCAACATATGTGCAAACCCAAAATAAATTCACTATGTGTGCCTGACGATTCTTACCTAGAAAGAGAAGAAACCAAGAAAGAGAGAGAGTTAGTTAAAATATATATATTGGCGACATCATTAAAAGATACACTTCAAAGACTTATGGTAAATTTATGAACAGGCTAGAGAAATAGAAAAGAGAGTGAGTGTGGGGGAAAATCCACTTCTTGTAGACCTCAAGTGACATTGCCTTCACTATAAATATATAATTTATATCTAAATAGGGGCGCTTTTGAAACTTGATGATTTGTTTGCCTCAATTCAAAGTGAAATGTTTGGACACACTTGGCGGCCAAATAATCGCCAGATGCCAACAACAACAACAAAAGTCACGCAAACCCACAACATTTCTAACAAATCTCCAATTGACAGCCGAAAAAAGAACTCAAAGAAGGCAAAGAAAAATATTCCCAGATATGGGAAAACTATTTCCAAGTATGCATGTCTCTTCTCATTCCAACGAACCAAAAATGGGCGCCGTATCAGAAATTCTATAGTGGGTGTTGACTTCATGGAATGGAGAGAGGAGGGAGGCAATCGAGGCATAGTTTGCTATGCTAATTGAATAGGCAACGATAGAAAAAAGCTTTTTTCTAACCATAAACAATTTATGTACGGCCTGAAAGGAAAAAAATAAGATTTTCACCCAATTTTCTGGCTCTGTGCATGTGGCGATGGTGCATGACATTTTCTACATCTATCCATGTGTGCGGCGTTGTGGGGGCGTTTGTGAGGCAAGAAGACACGCGGAGGAAGCACGCGACAAAATGCAGCAAACTTCCATTTGTAAATGGACTCTGGCTCAGTGCTTTTGATAGCATTGTTGATATTGTTGTTTCAGCGATAACATAAAATCGATAAAGCATATATACATAGTATATATATACAGTTGGCCCACTTCTATCACTCACAGGCCGTTAAGTGGGCATATAAAGGAAGCGCAGTTAGTTTGAAGTGCATTAATTAGTGCCATAAATTGCGGTATCATCAATTAATAAATGCAGCTAATATACATATACTATAAGGTATAGATTATATAAATAGAGTAACTCTTTCTGTAGAACAGATAGGTATATCAATTGATAAGATAACTAATGGAAAGCTAGACAGCGGAAATAAAGTACTTATATAGACAAATCTCTGATAGGGTTCTACATTTTAAATGTCGTTAAAGGTCAGTTTTGTTTTTAATTGAAAAGGTTTATTATTTTGCTATATTACTTTAAAAATTGCTATATATATCTTTTATATTACTATTAGTTTTCGATTTTATGAAAGAACTTATTGTTTATTATACTGTATTATTGTTTATTTATTTATGTAACTTGGTTTTCTTAGCAATTTCAAACTAACTAGCAAGCTCTTAATTCTTCTATTTTATATCTTAGTTATCATATAATTCCTTCTCTTCATAACACTTCCCACGTTTCCATTTAGCTTAAAAATTAAAATAGAATTGCAAGTTCCATAAACCATTCACACATTTATTCATTTACACCCATTACAAATATGCACAAACACTCTAACAAACACTTCCTTCCTTCTGCCATGAAGTTGGCCAATTCTCAATGCAATTGCATTTTCAATTCATTGCACGTTTTCGAATGTTTATTTTTTTCAGGGTCTGTTACGCTCCAACGGCTACCAGAATGGCAGAAAAACAAAAAATATTTCAAAATTTATTATTGCACGAGTCAACAGCAGAGAGCTGAGAAAGACATCACAGAGACGAGCTCTGAAAGCAAATAAATCGCCTCTCGCAAGGCGTTGATAATAAACAAACAAACACAAAACAAAAAATAACCAACTTAAAGCAACTGCAACAAAATGCAGCAAAATGTTTATGCAAATAACAATAGAAAAAAATGGACAAGAGGAAGGAAGCCAAGGCCACAAATAGGAAATGTATTTGCGATAGACAAACACTTGGGTGGCATTCCAAGTTGAGGAGCGAGGGAAACTAAAGTTGGTGGTGAGGCAGCAGACTTGTTGTCATGTTCATATTTTGCATGTTGCAACAACAACAACAAGAGCTGATCGTTTGATTCAAAGCAAGCGACTTTCAGAGATGCGACAATGATAAGACAATTTCTATTGTTTACAGGACACACACATATGCAGGGGAAAGAGAAAAGGATGCCAGGCTCCCAGGCAAATCAACGATGGGGGTCAGAGTTCAGTCTTCAACTTTCTAAGCGGGACATAAAAAATTCCATTACAAATTTGTCAGCGCCAGGAGCCAAAGCAATAGGCAACAAAATGCAATTTCATGGCTTGTCAATCAGTTTGGCTTCGTAGTTGTTGCTGTTGTTGTTGTTTCTTTTGTGGCAAAAGGGCGCCATAAGGCGGCCAAAACTGTCGCTGCATTAACTGATTTATGTACAATTTTCGCTGACTTTTGTGGCCAAATAGTTTCCATTTTTAGTTTTTATTTCAATCGTCGTAATTCTGTGCAATATTTTCAATTTTATGCTTTGCAGACAGTGTCAGAGGTTAACATAATATTTTTGATTGCATTTCAATTTTCATATTGCCATAAATCTTGCACAAGTGGCAAATTAAAAGTCATAAATTATTTACTGCGATATCATTTGGCATGCGAAAGAAGCAAAGAGCAAAAAACAATAACTGCAACTGCAGCAAAAGCCGCTGCAATTCCAATTGCCATTCCCATTTCCCATTCAATGTTCGGCGTTCAACATTCCCATTTGCCGCAGTCAGCAACATGCTGCGCAGCAACATGTTGCCAGCATTTGTTGGCTAATTTGCACTGCGGTTTGCTGTGGCGTTTAACAGTCAGTTAGCCACTTTTAGCTTTGTCAGCACCTCCCCCCAAAAAATTGAGAGAGTCTAAGGTGTCTGAATTGTAATTTAAATTTGTGTTGTCATTCCAAATGGACACATGTCAAATGTAGCAGCAACAGCAGCAACAAATGAGCAATCAGCATGGGGCAAATCATTATTACTATGAAAAAAAGGGAGTGCCAGACTAAAGTATACGCTGTAAACTAACTAAGTACTTCATTATAATTATATAAACATTTATGTTTGTAATTAGTTTAAGTGGAAAGTCGTTAAGAGTATATTATGAACAGACAATTTAAAGATTATTCACTTTAAGCCAAAGAAAATTCTCGACTAAGGCTTAAGCTGTAATTAAACTGAATAGTTCTAGCTTTTATAATTTGCATTTCTCCTATCTCTGCTTATTACTCATAAAATATTATGAATAGAAATGAAATATTATACAATTGAATTTAAATCAAAACATATTGCAGCAACTTTGTAAGAAAGTTTTTATTTAGTAACACTTCGTTAGTCTGAGCTCAATAACAATCCAATCTTATTGAAAAACAAACTAAAATTATGTGCCAAAATTCAGTTAAAGCAATAACTGATAAAATAGTATAATTTGAGTATTACACTTCCCACAAAAAACCTCTACACAAGGTAAAACTCTAGTGACGAAAGCTTGTTCAAGCCCAGGAAACTTCATCCTGTAACAGTATATTTAATATTTACTACTAGATTTCAACAAATACAAAATTAACTTCTATAACGAAAACAATAACAAATCATTCATATTCTTATTTACATATGTTTAACAAGATTAATTTATTAAGAGCTCTGTTTATGGCGAAATACGATATCGTTTGTCTCGTTTTCTACACTTCCGTTGCATTCTGATTTATGATTAAACGCCCCACGCATTCTCAGCCGTAACCCTAAACCCCAAGTGAGACATCAAAAACGTGGGTTGTGCTTCCCCTGCTGCTCAATTGGGAACAAAACAACATGAGCTTAATTATTTTTAAATGATTTCTCAAACAACCCACGGGAAATGGTACATGTTGCTGCTGCTGCACATGTTATTGATCCATTGTTTGATGTGAGGTTGCATTTCGATTCCCAATCAATATATATATACTATATGAATTGAACCCACGCAGGGGATTGCATAAATACATTGCGAGTTGTCGAAGTCCCAAATTAATCTATCTTTCTTTGCTTTCACCCCTCGCTGGCAGCTGCTTAAGTTAAATGTGATAATGCCATAATAAAGTTTTCAACGCTTCCAAGTGTGCAATGCAACGCATTCACCCACAAGCTGCATGCAACAGGCAACTGGCAACATGCAACTTGAAGATGCTGCAGCATTTGCAATTGAAAAACTGTGATGACTTTGTCATTTCGTTTGCGTGACGATTTCTCGAATTCGATTGGATTCAATTGCACTTCAATTGATGTGTTCATAATAATGGAAAAGGCTTAAAGGATTTCGCTTTTGGTATAAGTAATAAAATGCAAATGATGTTAAAAGTGCTGAAAAATGCGCATACTTCAAATTAAAAAGGAGAGAAGACTTTCCACAGCAAAATGAACTGCATTTCAATGAATCTCAGCGCACCTAAAGTAAATTTATCGAATGCAATTTGCTTTTAGCCTCATGCCTCAGTCAGTTAAATTTTAATGTTATTGGCGCCTTCAACTTGAGACAAAGTTACTTAGATATGACCCAAAGACAAAAGACAAACCCAAAAGCCGCACCCAGCCTAAAACTCATCATTTTTATTTGCCCCTCCATCATCATGAAATCGTGGTACGATCTTTACTTTACTTATTTCTTTTATTTTTTTTTGGGGGGGGGGGGGGTATTTGTAATTCAAGAGCATCGCGATAAACAGAATTGTTATAGATGTTTAACTCTGATACATGGCGAAAGGAAAGGCTTCCAGGTGGGCAGAGTTCAAACAAATTTGTAATGATGATGAGCTTTCTTTCTTATATGGGAGAAAGCCGTAGAACGCCCGATTCGAGTGTGGAACGCCCACATATCGTTAGTTTTTCTTTTTATTTTGGGTAAATTAACTGCACCCCCATCTAATGTATGACTGTCGTATAATTTTGCCAGGCTCACTGCCCCTCCCCAAAACTTCAATTGAATTTTTACTGTATGTTGCTTTAATTTATAATTCGTGTTTTTTATTAATTTAATTATTAGCCGAGTTATGTTCAACTTTAAACCGGATTCATAGCAAAAAATAATTATAGAAAACAATTTCAATTACCAAAAAAAAAGGAAAAAGAAATACAGTAAACTATACACGAATCTCTGGACTAAACACAGGTGAGTTTAGCTTGAGCAGCAGGTGGGTTTGCAATTCGCTTATGTTGACAGGCACTGCAATTTTCCAACGCAGTTGGCAACACTTCCAACAGCTTGACACGCCCACATTTACAGTTACACAAATGCTTGGCAACTCTAATTGCAATTGCAATTGCAGTTGTTGTTGTTTTCATTGTTGCAGGCGCGTGAAAATTTCGTAGCAATTGTTGTTGGTAATTACTGGGGAGCTGGGGAGGTTGAGATTCACAGAGCCGAGTCTCTGGTCACGTTCATGATATTCTCAGCACCAATGACACCAGCAGAGAGTTCACAAAGTCTCAAATCGCAAATCTCAAACCGGAAGCGATTGGTTTTGGTTTGAGTTTGAGCTTTAAGAAGATCGCCAATCATTGACAACGAGTGTGAAAAGTGAAGCGTGTCGATGTTGCATTTCCTAGAGATTATGAAAATTGCGCAAATTTCACTAGTTGCCGTTGCCGTTGCCTTTGCACTGCTTGTTATACCAAATTGGGCTATTGATGTTGCAACAATGAGAGAGAGACGTGGCAAATTCAGTAGCCGCCGCTTTTTTTTCTACTAATTCAATGTTCTATTCCCTCCATTTGAAACGAGAGCAACCTGTAATCAAGGCGGGTTGGTTGCATGCCCCCAGGACTGCCACTGTTTTGTGTGGTGCAACACGGTGGCAGCAACGTGGGCCAAATGTCAGTAGAGATTCACCCGGCAGGCAAATGACTTGTCCAAGTGCCACAATCAGCAAGTATTCGCTTAACCAACATTCCAGCTAGTTCTCCTTTCCTTGCGAGGAAACGTTTACTTCATGATTAGGCAGGCATGCCTGGTCTTTAGAGTCTTCTCCCCCTATATCTTCTTCTTACTCGCTTCGTTCACCTGCCATTTGGCTGTGCACCTGCCACCTTTTCACACAACTTGCAATTTAAGCAGTGAGAACAGTTTCGACACTCAAGCAGTTCCCTCTTTTCCAGTTCTGAACTACACGGAGGAAAAAAAATACACTAACATTTCAATTAACTTTCATAAAGCGTAAATCCTTAAACACAAATACTATTCACTTTACATTTTACTGTTTTCTGTTTATATTAAAATATAGAAGATTCAATTTTCATTTGAAATGCTTTCAGTTAGCGTAATAGTAACAGAGACTGATGAGTACGGAAATCTTCCTGCAAAGTATAGTTTACATTATTTAGTGCCCATCGAATATATTTATTGAATGCAATTATATTAGGTAGGTAGGTACACGTGGCAAGAAAGACTACGACCTAGAGTCCATCCTTCAATTAAAGCTAAGCTCCGTTGTGATCCACAGAAAATTGTGATATTTTCTGCTGTGGGTTAAGAATTTTAGTAACTTATATATTTTGATATGACCCACATCAATAATATAAGTTATTTGGTGTTTTCCGCAGAATCTGTGCAGGACAGTAGGTGTTCAACAGTTTCTGCTTTTAACAAGCCGAACAGTCGGGACCCCGACCGTAATATACCCTGTGGGTTTACAGGAACCCGCTTAAATTCACTCCAGATGAAATTCTCTAGTAATTCGTTTTTTAATTTTTGTGGGCAAAGGGGGCGTGGCATCGTGATAAATTTTTCTAAACACATCAACCACAAAATATTCATCATGTGTGGCAAATCTCAAGTCTCCAGCTACAAAACTGCTTTTGTTATGAGGTTTTTGAGTGACAAAACTGCTTGCTTTATGAGGTTTTACTTAATTTGTGGGTGAAGGGGGCGTGGCATCGTGATACATTTTTCTGGACACATCAACCACAAAATATTCATCATGTGTGCCAAATCTCAAGTCTCCAGCTACAAAACTGCTTTTGTTATGAGGTTTTTGAGTGACAAAACTGCTTGCTTTATGAGGTTTTACTTAATTTGTGGGTGAAGGGGGCGTGGCATCGCGATACAATTTTCTGGACACATCGACCACAAAATATTCATCATGTGTCCCAAGTCTGAAGTCTCTAACTGTAATATTGCTCTTGTTATAAGCTTTTCCGAATTGTAGGCGAGGGGGGCGTGGCATCGTGATAATATTTTCTGGACATATTGACCACAAGATATTTATTATGTGTGCTAAGTGTGAAGTCTTTAGCTGTTATATTGCTCTTGTTATGAGGGTTTAGAGCTACAAAACTGCTTGTTTCATACTTTTTTCTTGCTTAGTTTGTGGGCAAAGAGGGCGTGGCATCCAAAAAAAAAGATAAACTTGATCTGCCTGCAAAAATTACCAGTGCTGGGACACCAAGTTCAAGCTTCTAGCTCTTACCATCTCTGAGATCCTTTCGTTCATACGGACGGACCGACAGACCGACAGACCGACAGATCGACAGACCGACAGACCGACAGACCGACGGACAGACGGACAGACGGACATGGCTATATCGACTCGGCTATTGATGCTGATCAAGAATATATATACTTTATGGGGTCGGCCATGCTTCCTTCTGCCCGTTACATATTTTTAACAAACTTAATATACCCCCACAGGGTATAAAAATAACAAACAATAGTCTTACTTTAAGCTTTCTTTAGGCTTATAAAAATGGTAAACCTATATTGTTTGCTGCCTTCTCACTCATGAAATTCTCTCAGTGCACTTGTCTTTGCCCATTCGGCCGGAACAATGCAGTTATTTAGCGTGCATTCTTCTTCTTTCACTTCTTTTGCTGCTTCCTCTGTCGCTTCTTTTGTTTATTCAGGCAAACGGACATGAAACGTTTTCAACTTTTTCACACTCACTGCGAAAAACTATTTCGTTTTGCATTTCCGCACTTTCCATACACATACATTTTAATGGGGCATGCAACTAGCTAAAATTCGCAGAGTTTGAGAAAGGAATTTCCGGGGTGTTTTTCCATTATCTTTCCTTTATTTTTTTCTCTTTGTATTTGCATTTTTTGTAAAATGCTCAAATAGCATTCGTCAATCATGGAAATTGCGAGGGCGACTCTCATCAATTGGCCAACACATTTTGGCTTCCTTTTTGGCCCTGGACATGGCAAATAGTACAAGTTGCAAGACGTTGCGTTGCTTAAGCCGCTTTTTGCATAATTAGGCAGCAGGAGGCAGGGGGTAAAGGGGTCTACTACTCAGTAGTCATCGTTAGCAGTTAACCCATGGCAACCTTATGACGAACCTTGCCCCAACACATTTGCATAAGTCAGTCAAAAGTGCAAGCCACGAAATTGATGCGGGTGGGCAAGAGAATTAACCGCCAGAGGGAGAGAA
Organism: Drosophila histrio; assembly: GCA_958299025.2. Classification (NCBI taxonomy): domain Eukaryota; kingdom Metazoa; phylum Arthropoda; class Insecta; order Diptera; family Drosophilidae; genus Drosophila; species Drosophila histrio. The sequence continues at coordinate 25,373,704 of OY729166.1, forward strand.
AGAGTGAAAGCCTTGAAAAAGTGTCTTCTTCACATAGCATAATAAAAAACTAATGGGACAAGCTGCAGTCGAACGTACGCGACTGTAAGAAACCCTGTAATTATGACCTATAGATTATAGTGTCAGTTATATCTTCTTCTTCCTTCGTACCGACTCTGCGTAAAATTGTTTTATTTATAAATAACTCTCAAGTTTAGTATGCGATCGCAGTTTTATTTTCAGTACACATCGGGTACTCGATGTTTATTATGTATGCCACAATTTAACACTCAAGCTTTTAAATTGTTATTTTAAAAAATTCTTTTGTTATTGCTGCTCAAGTGTAAATATACTTTACGGGGTCTATCAAGACTATCTTCTGCCTATTTAACACATTTAATTTTGTTTTACAAAACCAACTACTCTAATGGTACTTTTTAAAAGTACAGGGTCTAAAAAAAAAGAGACAATGCTGTGGTGTGTGGTGGGTGCTAAGCTCAACCTTGTATTAGGTGTCGACAGGGTTAGGCGAATTAATTTCTTTACGGCTCTGTTGGCCCCATGGAGATGGCCCCACAGCGATAAGCGAACTAAGTTTTGGCAACAGAAGAAAATGTAAAAACATTTCATTTGCCATTTTCTGCAGTTGTTACCTCTGCTGTTGTCACTTTTACCCGGCGCGGGTTCGAGGTTATCAACAGCAAGACATCTCTGCAAAATGCAAAAGAGGCGAGCTACAAGCACTACGCAATGTTGGTAAAGACTCGTTTCTCCCCTCGCGGACAATACGGTTTTGAGCAAAAATTTCTTTCGTGGCTTCCGTTGAACTTGTGGGGGGGAAAGAGAAGAAGATGAGATTCCCCCGTCAGCTAGTAGTCAGTGTCGTCGTGTCGGCATCTTCCATGCCATTAACAATAGTCCACAGTTACTAACTGAAGGTCAGCTGCGTCAAAAGCCTTTTCATATTCATTGTTGGGGGCGGTGCTGCAAGTTGCATGCACCATGCGACTGGACACGCATCTGTGGCATTATCGACAAGCCGGCATGCCACAAGCGCCAATGAACTCTACCAAAAATTATGAAAATGCAACTTGACGATGCACAAAACACTTGACTTTTGGTTGGTGGTGAAAAACCAAATGGGAAATTTTCATTAGAACCGCATGTTGTGAAAATATATAACAACAGCAAAAACCATAAAAGGAAATTGTTTTTAGTGTGCAGTGGTGTGAGAGATCAGTCACTGGAACGAAACTATTAAACAGTCTCCGCGTGCGCGCTGGCAAATTGAATTGAAATGGGAATGAGGCTCAGATGGAGAATACGAATGCGATTGGAATGGGTTAGAGAAATAAGAATGGAAATGAAAATGGGAATGTGAATGTGAATGAGAACAGCATGGTTCCATGGCGTTGGTTTGGCATTTGCCAGCACTTACACTTGACCCTAACTGGGTCTCGATTGTTGTAAGAGAACGACAGAAGCGAACGTGACAGAAGACGGATCTAAGAGTTGGAACAGCCAATATGACATCATTTTCAGACGAATAACTATCATCTAAAAATATTAAACAGTGCAATTAGTTGTCTACAAAATGTTATTAAATTTTAAAATTGTTCAAACACTGTTGTTTACTTTCCTTTAAATGTTATCTAAGTATTAAGAAATTAACTAAATGTTCTATAATTAAAATACCGTATTTATGTAATTAAATATTCTATCATGTTGAGTTTGTCTTTTGATAGACTTTTAAAAACTGTATTAAAAATAAATCACAAATGAATTTCACATTTTTTTTATAACAAACTCGTCTTTTGTCTAATGGAAACATTTTAAAGACAATAAAGAAGAGAATGTAGTGTTATTTCAGCTATTAATAGGATTATTAAAAATTACTTTAAATTCTAAAAGAATTGTAAATTACAGGATGAATTTCACATTTATTATGATTATTTCATTATTCTTTTAACTTGTCTCTCTTTTTTTTTTGTTAATGGATGTTACGGAGCTGTGAAGCGCACAAAAACAAAGTGGGTTAATTGCTGTGGCAGTTAGTTTGTTGTTTTTGTTATTTGTCATAAAGTTGCAGCTGAAGCTAAAGCAGTTTTGTAGCAAGTTCGGGTAGTACATAGATAATTCTCCAAATTAAACCCATTGGCTCTCATTCGTTACGCATTGCGAGTTGCGAGTTCGTTTTTTTTTTACTGTAGATGTTGTTTGTGGTTTCCGCTCGCATTTTGTGCTTCATTTTTTCTGTTGTTGCTATAATTTAAGTGCCGAGCTTATATTTAAATTATGAAGTGAGCTGTGTGGAAATAACTGAGGCAACTGGTTGGAAAAGTATACTTCTTCTCCCAGTTGGTCAGGGAAATTGCCGGCAAACCTTGCCATATGGCTGGTCAATTAATGAGAACCTTCCACGTCGCCCTCGTCGCAGTTCTTGATCAGCTGCATTCGATGTGACAACCTCCCCCATCGCACGTCATATATCATGATATAATAAGGCCCTATACGTACATATACATACATAAGGGCATTAGCTGATAAGTGTAGTCGGAACTGTTCTGTGGGCGTTGCATTTGTGTCATGAGTATGTGACCAACGGCAGGTGCACCAAAAGCAATTTCCCGAGTGTTTTGTACCCTCGTGGAGTTGTACCTAATGTGATTATTACTGTGAATTGCATATTAGACGATATATGTTACTTTCAGATAAGATTTTAGTGTATTGTTTCATTTACTTTGTTATGAATAGTGCGCTAAAAAGCTGAACTCTGCTAATTATAAATAGAAAGGGAGAGAGAAACATGCAAATGAGTTAATTCTGTCAACTATTTCGAATGGAGATCATCTCTCCCTCTCTCTTTCTCTTTCTATGCTTGTACTATTCTTAAACCAGTGCCACACTCTCACGTTTATGCCGTAGATACTTGAAACCGTTTTAAAGACTTTTGCCTCCCAATTGAAGCCCTCCACGGCGTCAAGAAGTGGCAATTAAAGCGCTTAAGTTGACGCTGCCTCAAATGGCACAATCTCTCTTTTTAGCCAGTACAAACGAGTACTTGCCATGATTTCCCCCCCCCCCTCCTGTCATGGCCCTTTGATAGTACCGCAATTTGCAAATGAGGTAAATGTGTGGCCAAAAAAAAAGAAAGAACAGAGACGCAACACCAAAACAAAGAGATCATTGCAACGGTATAATTAAGTTGGCCTCATCAGCCATTTACGGCTACAACAACAATAAAGCCAAGTGCGCGTGTTTTGTGGCATAGATCCTCTTAAGTTGCCGCAATCCCCGCATAGTTCACCCCTCTGAAGTTCGTCAGATTTTATTGTTTCATTTGCAAAAAAAGCGAAATACAGGCCCCGGAACCAAACAACTTTCCAAGCGCTGTTCTGCAGCATTTTTATGGCCATAACTAAGACAACAATGCTTTTGTCTAATTAGATTTTTAAGGCCATTCATTATGCATAGTATATGCTGAATACACACACTAACACACCTAAAAGGCTGTGCTGAATTTGGCACGCAAATCGGACTCAATTCGAGTCTAGGCAAAAGTTTTGCCGACTTGGTTACAGTTACAGTTTAACTTTTGCAACGGACTCTTGTGCAACATTGCCGTGGCGGCATTTGGCAAAAGGCATACTACTATATATACAACGATCAAGCACTTCATTTTGGGACACGCAGAGCAATGCAGACACAATTGCCTCTCCGTCAAACTCCTATGCCCCCCCTGACAATCATATAATCATATAATGCTCACAAATTTGTTAAAGCCAAACTTCATAACTGCCAACGACTGCAGCCTATCGATAACCATTTAAGCCACAGAAATTAAGCCAAATACACAATGGAAAAAAAATAATACAAAATGATTTCCATGGAATTTTGTTGCGGTTTGTGTCAAGCAACAACGGCCAAAAGGCTTGGCCAACAACAAGAGAGTACAACCATTGCTTTGCGATTGCCAAAGCTTAAATACACTTTCCAGATACTTCAGACAGCAAATAAATTTTATTTTTATACAATTTAGCAAACTAAATGCTTAAATACAATTTAAGTTAGCAGAAATTGAAAGTAGACTATAAATTGTCTATATAGTCTACTTTCCTAACTCCCAAGAAACTTTAAATGATCTGACTTATGCTGAGATTTGATACCACTCCTTAAATGCGTTACAAATTGCACGACATAATCAGATTACCCCCTTTTTAGTGTATTACAAATGAGCTTTGCTCTGTGTTGTACAATTACACAAATTATACAAAAAAATGTACTTACAAATTATTATTATTTTTTATGTTCTTTTTTTCTGTGTAGTTTTGGAACTTTTCGCTTACCTGCAATGAGAAAAAAGAAGTAAAATTATAGAATTTTATTAGTTTTGTATGTCGCGTCTCATAAAACTTAACTCTCAACTGGCACACACAAAATGTTCTTGAACCTCATACAAACATAAAAATCAGAGTACAAATGATGTTATATACACTCAGAGTAGGGTAAAACGAAAAAGATCGTAAAGTGAAAAGAAGACCATTAAGAAAGGGGAAAGGTCTTTTGAGGTTCAGAGACACAGTTATTTAACGACAAAGTTGAGTAGAATTTTATAGTTTGCCAGAGTTTTATGTGAATGCAATGCATAAATTTTATACTAATTTAATTAATGCTGGCGCGATGAAGAGCAAATTGTTGATAGAAGAGCAGTAAAAATGTATTTGTTCTCAGCAAATGTGAATGATAATAAAAGAGGATCGCCCACAATATGTGGAGATTGAATAAATATGCTACTCATATGTGATTCATACATTCAATTATTCCACGTTTGATTGAACTGACTTTAGATGCGGTTTATCTGTCTCGCTTTTGTTTTTGATTTCTCTGTGTTCTGTTCTCTGTTGATGCTTTAAAATTTAAATTAACCAATAAAGAAACCGTTCTAACCGAAATAGAGTAATGGGAAGTTAATCATGCCAGTGATGAATGGAGAAAAAGACGCTTAACATCAAAGCAATGGCTTTAGCTTAATATTTGTTAACCCAAATAGGTTTACTCTATTGAGAGCATAGTTTAAATTTTTAAGTTCTCTATAAAATTCAAATACTTTTCTTTAATTTATTGCACAAACATTCATCAGCTCTCTTATTGCCATTGGTAATGAAAAACTGTGTGGACTGACTTGCAATTAAGCCAAGCTGCACTTCAGTTGCCATTACTTTCATTTATTGCACTAGCCAAAAACAATTTCTTGTTTAGCTGCAAATCAAAAACGCCGACAATATGTTTTGTCGTCGATAAAACAATGTGTGAATCAAATGCAACTGGCCAAATCCAATAGCAGCATTCATTCATTCATTCATTCACTCACTCGACCAAACATTCATCCATCAGTCAGACAAGTCAGTTCACACACGGTAGCATCGGGTCTATGGCTTTTATATTGCGCAGCCGCCCCGTTGTCTTTTGGGCCATTGTCGATGTTAATGCTTTTAGCTTTTGCTTTTCTCTGGCAACGTTTTTTTTCTTTCTTTCATTACTGAATATCGAAAATAAATATTTTCACAGTTTTGGCGTTAATTGGAAAATGGAGAAAAATACCAAGAAAAAAAATGGCGGGAAAACTTTGAGGCCAACAACAGCCAGGCAACCCCGCCCCTTTCTTGAAGCTTCGTTTTTAATTACCATAACAAAATGTCGAAAAAAAATTCGACCATTTGATTTTATTAAAATTACAACATAAAAGCGCGATCAATGAATGTTCCAACTGGCATCGTGTTGGACTTTTATAGACTTAGACTATGCATGTGTGGGCCATAATTTTGGGAAGGCGGCTAAGATAGAGTGCTAGGTGTGTCTAAGCCAAAACTAGGACAACATTTAATTGAGCTGTGCAATTGTTGGGCAATACTTTTTGTCAGGCTTTAATCTGAGCTTTATAATCAATTAAAAAAAAATCAGATGTTTTTTAAGCTTCATTTTGACCCAGAAATGTGGACTTTTTGAATTGCTTCATAATGCAGACACAGCAGAGGCAACTGCATAGTTGGTGTTGTGGCGAGTTGTTGTTTTTTGTTATTGTTATTGACTTTCCTTAGCCGCCGCAAGGCAGCAGCTGCCAAGTCTTGACTTGGGGAAGCCAAACAGTTGCCAGCAAATCTAAAGATTGTTTGTGCCTGTTGTTGGTCTCTGGCGTGGCATTTGATATCGATGATGTCTTTGTTTCATTTACAGCTCGAAAAATTATGCAAAATGCAATCACAGCAGGGGGCAGACACAACACACAACAAGCCCAAGCCCAGACATACAGCAGAGATTGCAACCGAAAGATGTTTTCCCCCGGGAGGGGCATCCAAAAGGGGAACTGTGGCTGTGCAACAAGCTAAAGAAACTTGTCAGCCTTATGACACAAGACAGAAGAAAACAGCGCAGTTTTTTGTTTTTGCGGTTTAAGAGTCAGCGGCAAATTGATATGTTTTGAGCTCCATAAAGAAAAGTCAGCAAAGGGGAAGCTGGTTTAGGGGGAGAGAGCCTATCAATTACTTGCTAAAAAAAAGGGAATACTTAAGAGCTCCTACATATCAAATTTGAAATTGTGGCTGGCAAAAGTATCAAAAGGATGAATTATACATATTTTGAAGTGCAGAGGTATCAATTAAAGCATTACAACTGCAACAGAGATATATAGTACGTATAAACGAGTTGTCTCATGAAACTGGAAATTGTTTATGTTGTCAGTCATGCAAAATGTACACAGCTGATGTGATAATAGTAGTACTAACAAGTCGAACGTGGACTCTGTGGACTCCAGAGTCTGTCGCCGACTTGAACCTGGCACAGTCAACGGAATTGCCAGCTGAATTCAACCGTGGGTTTTCTTATCGCTTATGAAAAATCAAGCAACCTAAAAGGGCCACTTTCGTTTCTGTTTTTTACACAACGAGAGAAAAAAACGAAAGTGTTTTTCATACAGAAATTGTAGAGTACCTCATGGTACCACCGTTGATTCCAGAGTTCCTCAGCTGTCCCGCAAGTGTTGCCAAGTGCAAGTCGTGTGCGTGATAAACCAATTAACTGCACTACACTGAACTCAACTCGAGCCAAGAAATTCGTTGGCTGAAAGTGAAATTTATGGTCAAAAAAATAAAGCAAAACAAAAAGCGAGCGCACTTTGGGCCTATACAAACTGAAACTTGTAGCGGGGAGCAGACAAATCAAATGCCGAAACTAATCAACTAATGGATAGTTTCTTAAAAGAAAAAGAGAGAGATTTTTTCCGTTTATTTTGACAGACTTCCATACGTCAGTCAGATGTCATAATTAGAAAAGTGGGAATGGTTCTTTGCCCGCTGATGAGTAAACAAAAGAAAATTGAAAGGCAAATCTTATAAAAAGTAACGGCCAAGAACTGTTTGAAAAGCTGAAAGCTCCATCAGTTCCATTCGACAGTCACAACAATGTTTAAAGAAATTGAAAGGAATTGTCAAATCGTAAATACTTCAAAAAAGAAACTTAAAGAAACTCAAAATGTGAACAGCTAAATTATGATATTGTCAAACATGATTTCATATGCAGATAAAATAATATAACACAATTAAATGTTCTTGACAGAATGCTAGTTTAAGTCAAATTCCCAAGGATATTCAATAAATAGAACGTCAATTAAAATGTTTTGCATGATTGAAAGCTATATTAAATATTTGATAGTCCCTTTATACTTTTAGTTAAGAACTTAGATAATTTTAAAGTATTTCTGGAAGAAGCTTTGAGCTTTTACAAAATTAAGTAAAGACACAGTTCTGAAGATTGTCTGTTTCGAATTTTTAATAATTTCATATTTCTTTATTCGTTTGTACTTAATACATATACATTTCTTTCACTCCGATTAAAACAAGTTTATTAATAAGCCACAAGAAAAAAGCCCAGTTATAAATATGTCGAAATTATCTTTAGATTTCACAGCTTTTCACTTTGCTATCAGCTTTATCAAATTATCAAAACCAGAACGACAGAGCGCAAACTCTGCTGGCAATTAAAACTGAAGCTCAAGCTACTTATATTCAACTGCGTTCTATAAGATACGAGTACACTGTGAAATCACACTGACAACAATCTGAAAAGTCAGACAGATAAATTTAATTGACTCATTAAGTGCACAGTTGAAGCGTCACTTTCCCCAAACAACAACAACAGCAGAAGGAGAAACAGCAACTGATTAGATAAAAATTGTAAGTAATTTATCACTTAAGAAGAGAACAAATGACTTAAAACTGAAACTGACAGACGCACACACACACTTTCCACTCAATTGCAACATTAACTGTAATTGAATGCATCGATGTAAGTATCTATCGGTGTAGATGTATCTTTAACTGCAACTGCTGTTCAACTGCTCATCAATCCCTAGTCAAAGTAACTCGCTTTAACAAAATTTAATTTGGTTTCCAAGAAGTTTTCAACATGGAATTGAGTAGTTCGTTGATTTTTCTTCTGTTTATTTTGGCTTGCGTGTTGTAGCTGTAACGGAAATGTTTGTCTTCGTCTTGATATGTGATGTAAGCTTGTAGTAAGGCTAGGCTGGGCTAGGTTGGGCTATTGGGTAAGTAATCTATAGACTTGGGGCTTGGCTCGCTTCTAGTTAGTTCCGTCTGTCCGTCTGACGCTCATCAGTGTAGCCACTTTATTATTACAACATTTTCCATTTCGCTTCGCTGAAATAATAATTCGCGCTTCGTTGTTTTACAACTGCCAATGCTCTGAGAACAACAGCAACAATAACGAGTACAACAACAAGAATTGCTGTAAAGAAGATGCCATTGACCTCAAGTCAAAGCGAGGCAAGGCAAGGCAAGGCAAGGCAAGGCAAAAGTCGAGTCGAATCCCAAGTCGACAGTCGACAGTCGCCAGTCGGGAATCGTTCTCAGTCTGGATACGGGGGTAAGTCCGAGTCGTCGCTCTGGACAACGACAAACGTTGCGACGCGTCGCAAAGTTGACGTTGCAACGGCTATAAATCCAGAGCAGACTGTCCGCCACTTTTGCCTTGGCCTGGACTCGCGCTATTTCGGAGGAGCAGCTGCAACGTTCAACGTTGTACACGTTCAGCTGTTCCCTGGAATTGCAAGAACGCGTTTTGTTGTTGCCCAACACTCAACACAAACTCAACACACACTTGACAACACACACACACTCCACAGTCTACACTCAATTCGAGACACACGGCGCATGACGACTTTGACTACGTCGTTTTCGTCTTCGACTTACATCTCGACACACTTGTCGCCCGTCCGCATTGCAACATGTTGCCAATGTTGTTGCCCATGTTGCCTTGTCCAACATCTCAACATTTTGCCGCAAATCGCTGCAAACAAACTAGTTTACTTTTTTTTTTTACTAATTACAGAACGAAGCGATCGAGACAAGCCATAAATCGATTTGGTACTACATAAAATCCAAACGAACCGAACTGAAACCCCAAGGCTATTTGATTTTGGAAATCTCTAAGAGCTTCTGGCCAGATTAAAGCATCTATCGATGATTAATGATCCACACATAAATACATGTAAGTTGAACAATCAAAAACCCTCTAACTTCAAACCTGACTGAACCAAAAACATTTGTTTGCTTTCGAAATTTACATTTGTCAAAGCTGAAGGAACAATTAAGCTGGATTTGTAACTGGTTAAACCCTATATAACGATGTCGTAAATGAAGTTCGTTTTGTTTTTCAATTAATTTAATTTAATACCCTCATTCCATGACAATGTTTTACTCCGTTTTTACAAATTGTAATTCATTATTTAAATCGTACATTTGTGGTCCGTGTAATTCCTAACAAATGTACATATTTATTTGTCACATATTTAAATAATAATGCAGTTTTAACCCTCTATTTCATTATTTATTACTTCATTTGTTCATTACTAAATTGTTATTTAATTTAATTGTATAGTAGAAACTTCAATCTATAGATCAAACATCTTAAATTCTAAACGAGCCTCAAAATCAAGTTATTCTGTTTATTATTTGCTAAATTTTTCAATTTATTTAACAAATAATTATATGATTTAGAACCTTTAATCAAAAGATAATAATAGCTTCAGTCATATGATATATCTTTAAACCTAATGCAAACATCACGTTTTATTACAAAGCATCGTTAGTATAATAGTAAAAAAGCAAAGTATTTTGAAGGCACTTACAAATCTTATTAGAGTGTCTACTCCCCTAAGCACTTAAACAAATGCAGAAAAAATCAAAAGGAAAATCAAAATCAAGCACAAAAAACAAAGGAAAACTCATTACTCTACAATAATGAGGTCGTTCCGAATTGCAGCACTGACCACAAAAACGAAGCATATAAGAGAAGAGAAAAAAAAAAGAAAAGAGCTAAAATTACGTGCAAATTCCATTCGGATCTCATAGTTTGGGGAGGGAACATTGTGGGGGCGTCTCTAGCAACAATTTGAATGGGGCACGAGTTTAGGTTTAGCCTAGACACATGATTATTAATTTGATTTGTAGTTTATTTTTCCTACCAAATTTCCATCGCTTTTCCTATGAAAAAATTGCTTTATGGCAACGAAAGATTTCACTTTTCATTGACCGCGCAATTTGATATGGAATTTGTGAGCAATTTGAAACAGTTTTGTGGCTTGAATGATTTCAATGTCAATGATTTAAAGCGTGGTGCTGGCCAAATTGCTTTTGTTTCGGTCTAAGACGAGACGGGGAGACTGAAAAGCAATCGTATATTGTGTGTATTTTTCGATTAGATTGTGTCAGTCTGGGTAAATATTTAAGACTTAAGTAGAGATTTTCAATTGTTTGCATTTACCATTTCCATTTTTTTCTCTCTATTTGCTTTACTTTTCTTTTCTAACCGATAAACAGTGTCAATTGTGGGCTGCTCTTAAGAGGCGGTCCGTTCAACACCCTGTCACCCTGTGAAGGTAAAAAGAAATCCATAAAGCAAATCTCATTAACAACTGGCTAAACGTCTTGTCAGCGGCACGCAATATTCATAAATCTTTGACGTGGTCCAACATAAATGCCAAGAAATTTAAATAATATTAACAACCTGACTGGAGTTTCTTTCTCAAGATTCCTGTGTTGTTCTTCTGGTCTCTTTTCTTACTGGTTTGCCTTGTGGTGTGATCATAAAATCTGCAGTTGTTCCGTCTGAAGAGGCAACTTAATGACTCTCTCCCTCCTCTTCCACTCAATAAGTACATATGTCTTCTCTCTCTCTCTCACTCTCTCTCTGGAATCTCTATTTCTATGTTGTATCTTTATTTTATCATTTGTTTTTATTGCTGTAGTGCTTGCTGCATTTATTTCCACTTACTTTTATGATTACGTTTGCATTTTATTTAGCCTACACTTTTGCTTTGCAGCTGGAAAAACTCAGGAAAAATTCTGCAAATGACTTTTCATATAAAAAAGAAGGCAAAAAAGCGCCAGCTGCTTCAGCTCTTGGCTCTCAGGAGGTAAGTACTCAGATTCAATGGCCCAAAGGGGTCGGCACGTGTTGCATGCCACAGCATGCGGCACACGGCAAGAGGCTGCAGGCAACAAACAAAAAAATCTAAAAGAAGCTGTCAGCCAAATGCGAATGCGCGTTTGTCATTTTAGGAGACAGCAATCAAGCGTTCAAAAGGTACAGAGGGGAGAGAAGGAAGAATGCAGAAACCTTATGCGTTAATTGAATCTGCATGTTTGTAGCACATATGCGAAATCTCTAATCAACTTGAGCATCAACAGAAAAACAGATGTAGAAAAAATGAAGTACTTAAGGATCACATAAGAATAGACAAATATTTTAATGAACTAAGAGATTTAGTAGGAAATCAGGAAATAAAAACATTGGGACAGATCTTAACTAAGTCTGCATCTTCCAATTGAAAAGTTAGTTTAAGGAAGACAGAAGTGTAAGTATATAAATACTCTTAGCCTATCTAAATTAAACCCTAGTTAAACTTATTAAACATAGCTGTTAACCAAAAGAAGTTCCAAACAACCTATTGGCAGTCTCAGGTTCAATTTTAGGGCAATTACAGCTTAACATAAATATGTTTTCTCAAGCAATTATTTGGGTCTGCTCCATCTCTATTTTATTGTTGCCATAGGTAGTTATTTACTTTTAATTAGAAACGCTACATGTGTTGTCCATATCCGTATATCCGTACGTCCGCGGACCATAAATCTGTTACTAGGTAAAATGAGTCATAAAACTTTACGCAAATTAAAGGCAGATGGAAATGGAGATGCAGCCGATGAAGAACGTCCTTAAAACGAGTTTTTGAGTCCGAAAACACAAACAAGTTTTTTGTTAACTTAACGAAATCAATTCAGTTGAGTTGGAACTGCAAAAACCTGAGACTAAAACGCTTCAGACAGAAGCTGCACGTAGCACGAGTTTGTAGAGAAGACAAAACTTGAGAATCTTCCAAAACAGAGAAGGAGATAGAGACAGAGAGAGAGAGAGAGAGAGACGGCTCAACGAACTGCGCCGAAATTCAATAAGAAGCGACGATAAACAGCAGCTGATAAAGACGAAAAGGTAAAGGCCGAAAATTAGTGAAGAACCACAAGCCAAAAAGGGAAAAAGGAAAAAAAAACAAACTAAAACGAAAAGAAACCAAACGTTGTCCAAAGGAAGCGCCAAGCAGACGACACAGCAAATGAAAATGTGTGTTGAAACAGCGAGGAGAAAATGAGTTTAGGGGTTTTGGTTATGGTGCAACAACTTGTGGCACGAGTTGACAAGTTCAGGGCCTGCAGATGTGTGTAGAATAACAGGGCGACACTCATAACAATTACGTCTCCACAACACGCTCTGGGAAAGTACTATTATCTATATATTTGTGAGTGGGAGCGAGTGTGTGTGTGTGCCATATGGGTGGGTAAAGTGGCAATAAAATAATCGATGAATCGCATTTCAGGGGTTCAGCTCTATCAACACTCGTCACACTTATTGAAAAAGAAAAAAAATACGAAAATGAAAGAAACGTTTGATTAAAGTTTGGTGAACGCTAAACCAACCACCGATAACTAAGAACCATGACCAGAAGTAGACAAGAGATTATACTTATTAGACAAGAAACGAACATTAGATACTCTAAAGGAAAATATATTGCAATATCATGATTGGTTCGCAACTTGTTTGAGTTTAGTTATTATTTAGCTATCAGAGAAAATTAGAATTGGAAATATATGATCGAAAGACATCTGTTTATTTATTGATAGTGATATTGAAATTAATAAGAAGTTATATACAGTTTAAAAAATTAAAATAGGTAATTAGTTTCTAATTTAATGATTCAAATAAATTAAAGACTGAAAGAAGAAAGGTTTAAGGGTCTATTTATTATAATATAATCATATTATGAGTACCCAACTTTCAATAGATCTTCAGAAAACTTTGCATCCCATTTAAGTTTTAAGAAAGTTAATCAAAAACCTTTGGTTACTTCGCTTATAGATCAAATCTTTAGGAACAATATTTTTATTACTATTGAAATTGGAAGAAATGCTTTAGGCCTTGGCAAACATTCTAATAAAGTGATAATGCCCTTGTGGAAAGGGTATAACAACAATAGGAAATACCTTCACACAGCTGGCATGCAGGTTGCTGTCGACCATCAAATTTAATTGCTGCGCTTTGTTGTGCCAATAACAATAACAACAACAACAACTACTACAACAACTAAGGCAACCACAATGAATTAAAGCAACCCTCGCATTGCAATTTTCGAGGCCCAAAACACGCAACCGAAAACAATATGAAACGAATCGAAACGTGCAATGAGATGCGTCTGCGTCGTCGTCATCGTCATCATCATCATACAAAAAGCTGTGAGTACTCTGCAGATGTATCTGTATCTTTATCTATATATGTTTCTGTCACAAGCATTTTGTGAACAGCTGCATTCGCATTCGCATTCGGATTTGTTGTGCTTTGCCAAAAAGTTGCAGGCAACTCAGATCCTGGGGTGACTCAGCTGTTAAATTTGTGGGATTGTAATTGTGATTGTGTGTCAATGGTAGGTTGGATTCTGAGCACCGCAGGATGTCAGGATGTTGTGTCAATGTGCAACAGGATGTTGGAAATTTAACTTAAAGCCACCAAAGCAGATGTTCAATGTATTTGCGTGCGGAAAGCACAAGGCAATAAAAGACAAACCAAAACTCGCATTAAGTTTATATGGTTTTGTTGTTGGGGTTGCGGCTTTGGCACTCTTATATTTTTTATATTTTTATTTTTCTTATTTATAGCAACAAGGGTTAAGCTCCGGGTCGCAAATTGCGCAGAGCATTTATCGAATTATAGAGGGAAATCAATTTTTTCTGTTTTTTTTTAACATATGTGAGGAAATACAAAACGTTGTTTGACTAACGATTCTATTGTTGAGTATTTTTTTTTTTTTTTTGGGTGATTAATGTAAGGAAGCAACTCGAGATTTGTATAATAAGCTACAGCTGTTGATATAATAATTATCAGACTACTGTAGCCAATTAGATTTAATTTAAATTGAAAACTTGAAGAAGCAGAATTCAGCTTCGTCTGCTTTAGACTGTAGATACAAACCCTCGTCGTCCTCGTTTGCCCCATAACAATCAATTTGCCTAAGAAAATTCCACTTCAAAACATACAAAAAGAACTATAAATTAACTGGCGAGTTTTTGCCGATTCCCCTTAACTATACACACACATAAACTACATACATATATCTACTATATACATTGAGATACTTTTGTATCTGTAAGAGTCGTTTTTGTCACTTTTATAATTAAAAAACGCACACACACTTGACTTTATACACATATGTCGAAGAACGTATGTAGATACAGACGTACTACATATAGAACACTCACGAGTCGAGTTATTAGCAACTAAAATATAATTATATATGTTCAAAAAGAGACTCAACTAAAAACGACAAAGACCAAAATACTAAGAACAAAATGAACTAGAAAATTAGCAAACTTTAAATACCCTAGTAAATGGTTTGTATAGAAATAATATCATATTTTATTGTTGCTGAGTAAAACTGACTCCTTTCAAAGGACTGATAATAAATTCGATTCGTTTAAAGACTCAAAAGCTCATCTCAATAAGGAATATTTAATTTATGATGACTGCCATTTACAAGTTACATATTTCATCATAAAATTATAATACCCTCATGACAAAAGTATAAAAAAGACTCAAGCAAAAAATGTGCCCTCATATTTTTGCTAAACTATAAAAAAACTGCCAAGCAAACAGATAATTAATAATAATAATAATAATAATATTATGATCACATACCAAGTGTGTAGAGAAGATTTGCGTTAATGTCGCTTAAATCCAATTCGGGTTGAGTAATCGACAAAACAAAACAAAACAAAGACGATGTGATGAAGATGAAGAAAAAGTATCCACAAGATGCGACCGCGTGCGCAACTTTTCTTAATATGTGTTTTTTGTTTTGTATGCAGCAGGCGACAACAGTGACAGGAAGAAGCTGAAGATGAAGCGCGAAGCGAAGCGCAGATGCCGATAAAGAGGAAGTGCTCAAAGAGGCAGTAAATCAGAGCAGAGGCATACGAAGACGAAGACGCTTTGATTCAATATGTGTAGTATATAGCGCAATGTTGTATATGAGATACTTCTTGCTGTTGTTGTTTTTGATCTTCTTCTTCTTTGTGTTGTTGTTGTATATACATTTTTCGGTATGTTTTTCGTACACTTTTGCGGCTGCTTCGCCAAAAGACAGGCAAAGTAGGTAGTTTACCTTTTTTCGTGTGTGTTTTATTTTGTATATTTCGTCCGAGAGTGTTTTGCGCACGCACACAGAACACAGAACCGACAACAACAACAGCTCCGCTACGGATACAGCTGCAAGCGGTCTCACAGATACAGATACAGATACATTGACATACACAGATACACACAGAACCGAAGCAAACGAAGTTGGGGCAAGAACAAAACACACAAAACACACTTATACACGGGCAAACAGAAATGCCGCCTGAACTTCTCTTTCAATATTTCAATGCACTTTTATATAGTTTATTGGTCTCTCTCTTATATGTGTGAGTATGCCAAAGTATCTGTGTGTGCAGTTAATGTTTCTAGGGAATTTTTATGCTGGCGTTTCGTTCTTATTCACTTATTTCAGCAGTTCTCAAATGTGTTTCATATAAAACAAAATGCAATTCAATTATAAAATGCCGGTAAATGCATTCAACTTTCATATTCCATTTCCACTTTATTTTATTATTTTTGCTTAACTTTGCATACTTTTTATTAGCACGTGTTTTTAGCTACCGTTTTTATTATATTTCTTTGAGAATTGCATTGACAAAAGTGTTGGAAATTATTCAAAAAATACTAAAAAATGCGGCGAAACGCGCGCGCGCTCATCAGAGTTTAATCGGACATCGAGTGTCCGTGGCGACGTTTGCATTTGAGTAGCGCTCGCGTGTTACTGAGGCAAACGCTCACTGCGCAGATACATTTTGCTGCCTTTCGGCCTGGCGTGTTTATCTGCGCGTTCGCGTATCCGTCAGATACACAAACAAATACTCACACACACTGCGGCAAAGCAACTCAGAGAGACAGCAACTCAATCGCACTCGCTTCGAACATGTTTGAAGCGCACAAATCGAATGCAACATTGCGCCCGCAACATTGTCATGTTGCTTAGCAACATTTATTACTGTTCGGCAACAATTGTTGCGCTCTTTTAGGTTTTTCACGCATATTTCTAGCGCCTGGGCGGGCGGTTTGGGTTATTTTTATGACCCCGAGCCCTGGCTGAGAATAAGCGGGTTCTATGCACTGTGATAATTGCCGGCTACAATGTATCTATGCATCTGTAAAAAGTATCTATAACTTTGAGTGTGTGGGTGCTAAATTGTCTGGTTTTGTGCTATGCGCCTGGAATTTCGCGCATTAACGTTGTTGTAGGAAATGCCTGGATAAGAACATTCTCATGGATCTTTGCCACAAGGTCTTTGACTCTAAGGAACGAAGCAGTTCAAAGGTGTTAAATACAGGGTATAATATAAATCAAGTTACCGTTCCGTTTGAAGTTCGAATAGTCAAAAATGTTCAAAGAGATTTTATCGCCAGATTTGCTGCTTTTACAAAACTGTCTTAAACTGTTATTTTTTTCTTTGTCTGCATTATTTATTTTTTAATTAAAAAATGAATGCAAAAAAATTGATTTTTATCACTAGACATCGTTCAACTCCCTAGGTTACCCCGATTTTTACCTAGCCTGCGGTTACATCAATCAAACTCAAATTCAGTCATATCTCTCTCTTTCTCTCTTTTTTTTTTATTAAATTTAGTTTGCATAATCCGCACACCTTTAACGCACTTTACTAATGATCTTTTAATGCCAACTCTGCATATTATCTTTGCAAATTAATCATATCAACAATAGAAATCCAAACCAAATCAACTAATGCCAAATATCCGTAGTTATGCAATGATTTAGCCAAAACAATATTTGTCTCTAACAATTTGATTAATTTTCACCAACTATAAGCTCATTTACGACTTTACAAATACTATATATTTTAAAACTAAAAAATTCAAACTGGCTGCGGGCGGTGATAGCAGCGCAAAATAATAAAACAGCCTCATCAATAAAAAAGGCGGAAAAAGAAAGAAAAGAGATTTGACAAATGATCGGCATACAGAAAATCGAGAACAGGTCGCAGCAGCTGTCAAAATATCAGCATCAGAAGATACATATCGACAGACCCTCAAAACATCAACATCAATAAATGCCCCCGTGTAGAACCCCTCAACAGCCCAAAAAGATAGGAGGGGAGATCGGGAGGAAGGTCGCCATCAACTTTATGTTAATTTCATAACAAGCCCAATTATTTATATTGTAAAACATTGCACAAACTTTTGATAGCCATTGAAAGCTTGAAGCTTGTTCGTTTCTCAAACCAAAAACCTCATAAATTTATTCAAAAACAGAAAAAAAAATGCGTAAAATTGTTTCGAGAGGAAAAAAAATCATAAAGGTTTATGGCAAATTTGCCGCTATAAAGTCAATAAAGTTCAGCTCTTGATGGTCCGAAAGAAAAGGGAAAACTCGTAAAACTTTGATGAATTTTTGGGCATTTGTCAAAGCTGTGAGACAAATTGTGTCCAACGTTAAAACCGATCTGCCACAGAGATGTGAGGCGAATTGTGATGGTCAGAGTTGAGGCCTATTGACAGACTATAGAGACTATCGTACTATTATTGAACTGATCGATAGATTAAGTTATTCAATTTATGACAATTACAAGCAATTACGGAAGCATATATAATTTCAAATATTCTTTTTTTATGAAGTGCGAAAATAAATACTAATAAACGATCTATAACTTAACTTTTGAACTAGGTTATTTTTAATCTCCTTTATAAAATGGTATTAAAGAATTCCATATTTATTTCATTACTATTTTTCCTTTCATTGCAAAATATTCTTTCATCTGTCAAGCTTTTCATTTTCAACTCACAATTGTTATCGATACTTTATATCGTTCTTCTCTCATATTTAATATTGAAGGGTTTTGCGTAATAATAATATTGACATCATCAGAGCACAGCACGTCTCTCCGCCCAGTCCATTAATCGTAGACCCCTTCACTCCCTCCCTAAAAACCCCTTCCTTCCCACCATTTCCGCCATAATCCATCGCTGTGCAGATGTTTTGCCTGATTTATGAGCGTGCTACTTACGTGGCGATAAAATACGAGTAAACCAAAGATCAGCTGTGGGTAAAAGTTGCTTTATTTTTTCCCCAACATTTTGCTTACCTGAAAATAAACAGAGAATTGGAGAGTGTTAGAGAGAGCGAGAGAGAAATGAAATTAACACACAAGATAATAGTTTGAGAAAAGATTTTTTATAACAATATTTTTTTGAATGCTAAGCAAAAAGAAAAATGTAAAAAGAGAAAGAAAAATTAGCTTAAAATGCGTTTTTTCCCGTTCCGACATTTGTCGTTATGCTGATCTAATCTTTCGGGGACGTTTCAGTTATTTATTGGGCATTTATTGCTGGTCAATACGTCATGCAGAGTTTTGAAATACAAATTAGCGTGGCAATCCGCAGTTAATTAGCCGAGGAGGGAGGAAATCTATTGACCACAAGTTCTCGCTGGATGGCGTCTTTTTCAATATTATTTGCATATCTGCGGGAGAGTTTGAACTACTTTCGTGAATGTCGCTTGGCCTTTTGCGCACAATTTATGCATTGTTTGAACAGAACTGTTTGGTTGGCCAACTTGCAGCAACTGGCAGTGAGCCGTGACGACCACAGTGCGGCACGGCGGCAACAACACAACATTGGCACTGGCAACATTTACAACTAGAAGCGGCTCAAAAGCCGAAGCGCAAACTCATTTTCCTCGACCATGGCAGAAGCTTTCACAAATCGCAAACAGACGACGGCGACGTCGCGTTGTGGAAAAACAGTTAAAAGTTGCGAGTTCATTGTGGCATGCACCGACCGACCGACCGACCAACAGACCGACAGACCGAAAGAAGCAGTCAGCCAGCCACCGTTTGTTTAAACACCCCTCGCTACAACTCACCTTCCTTCATCCCCTTGGCTGTAGCGAATTCATGCCTCTCGCGTTCTACTGAACTGCCACGTGAACTCGGCGTTTGTTATGAGTTTTCCCAGTTCAGTTGAGTTCAACTTTGGGTTTGGATTTGGAATCGTAGCAGCTTCTTTATAAACACATAACGAAGTCAATGTTGGAAAACAGTTAGAATAATGGTGATTGATAAATATGGTCTATGCACGATTCTCAGACGTTTAATTGAAGTCATCTCTCTCTCAAAGTTTCTACTCTTTTCCCATTTCCCTGTGCAATGTCTGCTCTAATTGATGGCAGCAAAAAACAGTTACCAAAAAGAAGTTTAAGAATTGGCCAAAACTCTTTATTGTTGCTTTCTCCGCCCACACCGACTATTAAACTGCTGTTGGCCAAGAGGAAGCTGTCAGTTAAGACTCGAGACTCGGCATTCAGTAGTTGATTCCATGCCTAATTGTTGGTCATTTTATGAGAAAATTCTGTTACTTCTACTCTTCACTTTCGCAAGACTTTTTCTTCTTCTGCGCCAGTTTTCGATTCTTTGGCTTTCTTCTGATGCCAAAGACAATAACTTTAATTTTTTCCCCATTGCATGACAAATAGAAAAGTGAATTGCCTGCAGTTGCAAAATAAATAAATAAATAAATAGATCTGCAAACTTTCAAGTTCTCTGCAGTTCTCTTTCTATTTTTTTCACGCTGTCTTTTTCTTGTGGAAAAGATGCGACAAATGATAAGAGCGAATGCGTCGTAAAGTTTTCCATTTCAAGGCATCAGTTTAGCAGCTAGTATGTAGTGTGTACAACAATTTTCCGCATTTTCCTGTCGAGGCTTTCGTGTGGAGAGCAGCTACAGGAGCAAAACAGTCAACAGATAAAACATGAACACAAAATGCCAACAGCAATGAGAAGAAGAAGATGCAGGAGGAAGGGAAGGGGTAGAGGAAGAGGGGGAGTAGAAGGCCAATTGCTGTCTCGTTGGCAAAAGCCTGGCTTGAACGTAGCAATAAAAATAATAATCAAACCGCAGCCGTGTTGCGTGGTTGGAAAGTTATGGCCATTTGCCGATAGATGAAAGGCAACCTGGAATCGAATGTTTATAACTTGGCCAAGAACGCAAGAACGAACGAACGAACGAACAACACGCAGAGTAAACGCAAAGCCATTGCAAACCGATGGTAATTTGATAATGAGAATGGTCTCAAATCTGGTTGTTCTTCTGGCCAACGAGCCGAAGAATTGCATAATATCTAGAGCAAAAGTCCAAAGAATGCGAGTTGATGAGAAAGACAGACAGACAGACCGACAGAGAGAGAGGGAGATAGGGTAATTACAGCCTAACTCTGGGTCTGGGTCTAAGCCATAAAGTGTGAAATTACATTTACCATTTTTAATGGTACAGTTAACGTAATGGCTTTAATAAATAGAAGTCAATAGAGCAAGGCCTTCTGCACTTGATAGCTACATCAGTTGTCGAAGAGCTTTCGCAACGTTTCACAACTTTTCAGCTACTTTAAACGGAATGAGCTTAATGGCAAAATTATTTTGCAGAAGATAGAAAATACCCTAACTCTTATACACAAAGATTTAACTTTCTTAACTAGAATTAATAATATTGTGTGTTTTAGGCACCGAGTAATAAATTAGAATAGGCAATTCTTTATCTATACCGGAAACAACTTTCTCTATTTAAAAAAAAGTATTTAAAACTACGAAATTTCTACAATAACTTAAGAAAAATATTCAGTAAATACCAATAAACTAAAACACATAAAATCAAAATTTTACCAACAATTAAAGTTAAGTTTCAAGCAACTAAAACTAATGGTAACTAAATCTCAATTGAATTGTAATTAATTTATTTATGACCAATTGTTAAATCTAAATAGAACAACGTCTTAAATTCTGCAAGTAATAAGCTTCAGCTTTTACTAGAAATCGCAATAATTATATAAATAAATACATTTCAGAAGGAAATATAAATATTTTAGCACCTCTACTATATTTCAATTCCATTATTTACAGCTCAAATCGCACTTTCCTTTCTAATTTACATAAACGTCTAAACTTTTGTTACCATAACTAAGTCCCGTGAACTTTTGAACTGCAAAACGATTTAAAAATCTGAAGAGATCTTGATGCAGATCCCATTGACTTGACGTTAAATGTTGGCCAAAGAGTTGCGTTATGCAGTTCGCACGCCAAATTGATTTCAATCATTGAACAATAAACAATTTTCATAGAATTTTCGCACTTCAATGCCTTTCAATCTGCTGCAGACTGACCCAGTGCTCCACAAAGCGCTTAATCCCATAGACTGGCCAATCTCCGACAGCTCCAACAACAACAACGACAACAATAAAGTGGCAAACAAAACGCCAATCTGGAACAATATGAAAATAGCAAATCACTCGACGCAACGCCTGCGAATATTTTTCAACCAATTTCTGCAGCTGACAATGAGTTGGGAGAAACTTACAATGCAACAGGAGACAGGACAATCGAGAGGGGGACAAGAAGCACGAGGGTGAGGAGGAGATGAAGTTGCGACAGCTGCGCCTGCGTAAGCTTCTAATGGACGCTGGCAACGCCCACAGTCACCAGGGCGATGATTTATGAGCGGCTCCTCCAGTTGGAGCCGCAGCACAGTGGAATAAATATGCTTACTTAGCGTGTAGAAAAGGTTTTAAATTGTTGTATAAATTAGTGAAACACCACTTTAAAAACGTTAGTTATATAACATATTTGTTTTATTTAATCTTATACATATATATTATCTCATATTTTTCTTTCTTAGACTTCTGTTTCAAAAGCACTCAAAAAACTTATTCTTAAATTCTTATAATATTTTAGATAGTTTTTATAAATATAAGTTAGTACACTTGTGTGCATTTTTAAATTTTAGTTGAATTTCCTCTACTTTTAAAATAGCAGAAAAAAAAAGTATTTTCTTTTGTTTTCTTAATTTTCTATCTTCTATGCATATATAAGTACTACATAAATGAAGTTAAACTTGTTAATTAAATAATATTTATATTTATAAATCTGAATCATAATTAAATATTTATGCTTTTGTTGCATTATATATAATATATAATAATAATATAATAACTCGGGGTAAAAGAAATCCAATATTTTACCCTATTTTCAAAGTTAATTTATTACGGCTTTGGTGAAACGAAACCTTCCATACCAAAATTGCGCATTAAAGACAATATCGGGGACATAAATATCTTTCACAATTTCAGTCGCCTTACTTGCATTTTCGGCTTAATCAAAAAGAAATTGTAATATACATCGAATTTTTTCTTTATTGGTCACCATGTTTAATAAAATTTATCTCTCTATGGAATCGACCGATCAAAAAACGAACTAAAGTTTATTAAAAAGGGGAATCCCTACTTTTCTAGAAGCCCAAGTATAAATCAGTGTGATCAATAGTTTACAAATCGAAACAAAGTTGATACAGAACGGAATAATGGAAATATATAATAATATATCTATATATATAACAAAAAAAAAGAACTCCAAAATATCTTCTTCATTCTTATTAGTTAATTGTTAATAGTTAAAAGTAATGTCAATGCGCATATATTTATTTCACTGAGGTATACTCTATCATGGTACTATTTCACACTTATCTTTATCTGTTGCAATGCTTTACTTTAAAATTATTTTACCAAATTGGAGGTAAGAGTTTGCGATGCCATCGTTTACAATACACTCCTGTGGCCCTACATAATATTGCAACTTTCAATAATAAATTGCACATACTTAATTTTCTCAATAAAATTGGAATATTACTGCGCTTCTTTTAAAAATATTCCCAGCATTCCATGTACTAATAAACAGAGCTCTTAAAGAAAATATATACAACTAAATGCTCTACATAGATTTAAATTTTATGTTTTCTTTTTGTCCAAAATCTACACCACTGTGCGCTGCAAGAAGTGAAACTACAGTCCCTCTCATGTCAAGGCTGGGTGTGAAATGTGGCAATGTTGTTCCAGCCAAGTCAGATACCAATCCAAGCTCGAGAATCTTGCAAGAGTAAGGGAAATGAGCGCAAATTGCAGATTTGTGGAAGCACAGCGTATCCGGGCAATATCTCTGGCCAAGATTAATCGCTGCGCTTTGAAGTTCAGCGTGTTGAGTGTCAAAACGGCAAAGTGGCGAACAAAGAGCCGACAACTAACTACACAGCGAGTGTTAATGAAGCAGCAGGCAAAATGCAGGCTGTCTGACAATGATGAGCTCAAGTCTCGTCTCTTGCCATGTCTCTGGCCACCCACGCACCACTTGAGCGAGAGCGAGTGTTGCAGTTGCAACTTATGCAGCTGTGTGCAACAACTCGCAGCCTCGCATAACGGCAGTTTGCAGCCACCCACTCGGCTTGGAATACATTACAGATTAAATGGCAGGAATCTGTCGTGACAGAGTCGTTGACTCGTTAAGTTTTCGCAGACTTGAACTTGCCACCGACGAGGGGTTATGATCTTCAGAGTGCAGCTATCGATTACATAGATGCAGCAAGTGCTTGATTAATGAATCAACTCGATTCGAGTGCTAGTCTAACAATGATGATCATTTTAATGTGAATATCATGTTGATATTGTCTTTGTTAAGCGCTGCAGAAAAGCAAATGTCATGAATCACAACAAAGTTGCAATTATCGATACTATTGCTACAAATTAAGGTTTGTCATTTAATTGTTTTGACAAAAGATAAATGCACAAATTTGTTTCTTATTTTTATCTTAGCTTATTATTTTTAAACATGTTTTACAAACAATAAGCAACTAGAATAAAATAAGAAACAAGTAGAAACAACCAGAAAATATGTGAGTTAATTATTCAGACGAAAACAATTTCTTGTCTTATTCTGTATGCAAATTATTATTATTATTACTTCAACTCCACTTATCAATGCATTAAGCTCTGAAAATTAAGATAATAATTGCAGTTTCGTTTTATCGAGCGTTAAAGTTATCGATATCGGAAGTTTTGCTATCGATCTGTCCCACCTCAACTGTTTATAAAGTATTTTCGCCGCCAAAAAACTTGCAATCTATAAGTGAAATTGACACAGATAAGCGACAATTACAGATAAGAGATATTATGAGCCGAAATCTTTAAAATATATAAATTAATATTGTTTAATCTTTCGTTAAGACCTGAAACGTTTATGATACGCATTTACGTTATTTCTGATACCCGTACGGTCTATAAAATATCTGTAGACTTAAAAAAGACAATCTTCAGACAAGTTTAGAGTTTTATTTATTGTTGGTTGCTTGGGCTTTTTATTTTAAATATGCATTGTTTTTAACTCACTTTCCTCTACATTTTCTTATGCCAATAAAATAAAGGTAATCCCAGACAGTGACCCCTGTTATGTAAGCTGTCGATTAACATTAGCAGGAACCAACTTTGCAACACCGCACCACCCACAATGTTGGAAAACATAACTCGCTTAGATTTCACACCAAGAAGCCGCACAAAACAACGCCGCTTTTGCCAAGTTTGCTTAGTGCAACAACTTTTACCACAAATCGGATTTCCTGCAACGATTTGTGGTCGCTTCGCACGCGCTTCACTGCCCCCAACAGTTGCAAGCTGCGGCACGTTGCAAGCTCCTGGTTTGTCCAAACACAGCGAATAAAGTAGATCAGACAGAGTGCAAAATGGGAAAAAGTGGCACTGAACGTTAAACCGGAGCAGGAAGAATCACAGTAGCCAGTTGCTGTTGTAGTTGCAACAAATCAAATCAAATCAAATGAAAGACAAATGCCACAAATATTTCCCAAGGAAATGCAAGAGATTCTTTTTATATTCCAAGAAGCGAGAGCAAAGGAAACGCGATGCAATGCGATGCGATGCGGCGAGCCGACAAGTTTTCCCTTATTTGATGATGCCAAGTTGACAACCAGTTCAGGCCAAAGACAATAACCGAGAATAGAACCGCCAACAGGCCAAGAGTTTGTTAAAAACAATCACGAAACCAAGACAAAGACTAAGACACTAACTTTAATAGAGAAGAACATTAAAGGTAGAAGAAGGCCAAAGCAATAGATGAAGCAGAAGCAGAAGAAAAGAACCAAGCAACGTTTGGGTGTGGAAAACGGGAGGAAAACAAACGAGTTTTCCCGCTTTACTTGATAACGTGCCAAAAAATAAAGGAAAAAAATTGCAAACTCCAGCTGCAGGGCCAACTAATTGCGCAGGCGCGCCTCCAAACAAGAAGCCAATGAATTGGAATCAGCCAGGAAAATGGGAAAATTACTTTAGGGGGTGGAAGAGGGGAAAAATAGTGGTTAGATCTCATCATTGCCCCATTGCATATTCATAGTCATAACGAGATGAGGCCTGACGTTGTTGTAGTTACTTGTAGATTTAATTTGCTTCGCCATGTTCACACGTCGTGAGGCAGCTGACCCACTGACAACCCCCCTCTCCTTCTCTAACTAACTGCTCATTTGCCTGGTTATTTTAATTAACCCAAAAACAAAAAAAAAACAATTTGAGCAAGTGTGCAAAAAACAAAAATAAGTCAAGAGGAAAACAAGGGGAGAAGCGGAGATAACAAAGTGGGGTGACAACATAGGAAATGTCTAAATACAAGCGAAGCTCTGGCTAAGATTATGTTGCCAAATGGGCATAAATCAGGCAGCAGGCAGCAGGCAGCGGGACAGCGGGAATCAACTGTAACTGCAAAGCAGGCTAATGAATGTATCTGAAAGATACATCTGCATTCGAGTCGAGCGACCACGACAAATAGACTTATAAAGCGGCTAGCCAAAAAGCTAACGCCAAATGGAAGAGGCAATAAAAAGCGTTAACAAGACAACAAGCTACATCAACAGCAACAGCAAACAAAGCAACACAACTAACAACAGCAACAACAATTGGCAACGTCAGACAATAAAATACACTTAGCCAAAGAAAATGTGTGCAAAAAAAAAAACAACAACAACAAATACAAAGATGATGATCTAGCCAAGGGGAATGCAAGATTGAGAAGGGAATCAACGGAGGGGCATTTAGGCAAACCGCTTAAATTGTTGTTAACAATTCTGGGACCAAGTCAAGCACATAAATTTCTTTGAAGCCAACAAACAGATAACGCTTAGAGACAGACAGAGGCAAAGAGAGAGAAAGGTAGAGATTGAGACAGAACGCAAACGATGTCTGGCAAATTTGGGTCAACTTAGAGGAAGTGTTGGCTGATCCATTGCCAATCTGCAAGTAAATACACGGAGAGAAACAGACAGAACTATAAATACAACAGTTTTAGGTAAAAGTATCTAAAGAAGACTTCAAATTGCAATGCTCCCATTTACAATTTGAATCACAAGTTCCTCCTTTTTATTTTCTTCATCCCCACTTTTGTAGCTCATCTTTCTTTAAGTGTATTTCTCCTTTCAGTTGCAGGTGTTGCATTAATCAATTTCAATCAGTTGCCAGTTCGCGCCGCAATTCTTAACAGCTTGCCAAATGGTTTTGTTTTCCTTTTTTTTTAGTGCCTGCCACTGCCACTGCAACTGCTACCTGCCACACAGATTATTTTTTATAGACTGACGCAAAACTGTGGCTTCTTTTAGTAAATCTATCTCGTGCATGTGCAAACTGCATTTGACCATAAGCTTATTGGCCATAGACCATCGACCATTGGCCGTTGTGCCTGGAACGCAATTGCATTTGGCTTTTATCATTTAACGCTCGAATGCAGCAACAAAACGAAGAAGCTAAAAACCACACACAAAACACATTTGCATTGTCGGAATCAAAGAAAATATTTGCTCCAGATTTCTTCTTCTCCTGCTTATACCCTGTAGCTAAAATAAATGTGTATGTTTAACTATTCCTTGGGCAAGATTAGAAAATATATCAAAATTAAAGTTAAATATATAAATATTGAGTTATCTAGCAAATATTCTCTCTCAGTACTTTACAGCTACGAAAAGGGTCATCTTCAATTTAAACTATCTAAGGTATCTCTTCTTTATTTCTCCATTCTGAATATCTTTACTTCTGAACAAAGGGTATCTTCTAATTGTGCAAACTCGATAACTTTTTCGTTGCGTGTTTTTTTAATAGTGTGAAGAATTTAATGAGCAAACACAAATGCAATCGCCCGATTTGTAATTTTAATGGATTTCATGCAGTTTTGCTAAGATAATAAAAAGAAAAACGCTGTAAATCAACATTAATCGAGTATGCGAATAATCAGGGAATGCTTTAAATCAACATAATTCGAGTTCACATTTCCGCGGGGAACCATCAAACTTTGTACAACAGGAAGACATAAATATAGAAAAGATTTATTAGACAATTTAATAAGCATTTTTTTGACTACTATTTGCAGTTGTTTCGACGTAATCACTTAAATATACCATTTAGCTATAAGATTTATATTTAAATCAATTTTGTCTATTTTCAAATATTTTCTTTACAATTTTCAGATTATTTTTGAACCCAACCATGATAAACACGCGTATAGGGAGATGCGGCTACGGCGTAAGATTTAACGACGGGCACGTAAGTGCGGTGGTAAACAGGAGCCACAGCAAAGGTTCTCACCACCGGCAACACATGCCTTACCACGGGCACCACAGTGTTTACTTTGGGCACAACTGGAGCCACAGCCACGTGTTTGACGGCTACAATGGGTGTGGAGACCTCAATATGACGCTGCTCCAGGAATCCAGGAGCTGCCACAACAATGGAAAGCAGTGCAAAGAACGCGACAAGCTGCAGTCGTAGATGGTATTAAACAAAGTTAAGATATATCAGAGTATATAACTTTTTAGCTACTTACAAAACGAAACATGTTGTGTTTGAAAAAGTTTCTTTGAGGATTAACTACTTGCTTAAAAGACGACGATAAACTGTTGCCGATTTGCCACAAGATCTATCATGTTATATACCAAAGTATTGGCCATATTAAATCAAATAAACAAAACGAAAAAGAACAAGAAAGATAACTTGTATCAGCCATTCTTCTAGGCCTTCAGCTTAACCACGCTCTAATCGTTGGCAATTAATGTATTGCAATTGATTCGTTAGTTAAGTTGCTTATATTTGAGTTATATTAATAGAGATGATAAGTGTTAAATTGACAAATGTTTAGCGATATATCTTAATAAAGAATTAAACGGATGCAAAAACATGTCAAATAATGACATAAATGAGAATAGTATACAATAGAACAGAAGATAGATGAAGGCAATTAATAATAGAAATAGAAGAAGATTAATTGCAAAATATGCAAAGATATAAAAATAGATAATTAACTAATGTGGGATAGTTATAGATCAATAAACCAATCATAAATATGGTTAATTAACAAGGAAACGATTTGTTAGAATATATAGTTGCAAGTTGATAAGCTATGGAGATGGATAATAGCTTGATTTTACTGATAGATGTACTTAAAGAGTAGATAGTAAATGCCACAATATCTTACAGCTTAGTGATTTTATTCTATGAATTTCAAGTACTTCTGGACCCTAAGTCTTTTAATTCTTCACACACAGTCTTTAATTTATCTTAAGCAATTAAAACATTAAAGGAAAACACTCTCAAGTCCTAGCAAGTACAGGCCAAGAAGCTAAAGATGATCACTTTGTGGGTCAGTAAACATTTTCCCAACGCACTTTCTATCTAAGTGGTATTAACGGCATTATAGTGTCTCTGGGCCATATATCAAGTTTAGCCACATTTATAACCCTAGCAGAGAAGAGTCTCCTATAGCAAACGGCAACTGCAATTTGCAGTCGTCATTTCATGAATGTTTATCATTTTATGGGCTATTTCATAAATTTAATTTTCTCCATAGTCATTTGCAGCAGCAACAACAAAGAAGAAAAGAAATAAATATAAAAAAAAGAAGTTGCACATAAAGTCGTTAACAAGGTGGCGAAAACAAAAATATTGTCTTCATTAATCAGCAAAAAGCCTAAGAGTACGTATACTACCTCCCCCCTACTTCCAGACAACACTTCTCTATGCTGCTCTATGCGCTTCTCTCATCCTCCTTAGCCTGGCTAAGCAATTGGCACTCATCCACAAAGTGGCGTCGTCGTTGATTCGTCGAGTCGAGTTTGAGCCAATTAAATGGCGACATTCGCAGACATTTTGCTGTCCGCCTTTCCCTTTTCCTCAATGCTTTAGGTGCTAATGATCAAGTTGAATGAATAGTTTCGTATTCGACAGATCGTACATGCATTTTTCATTGTTTCATGGCGGAAAAATGATATCAAAATAAATTGTTGTGTGCTCGAAAGTGAGTTTTATGATCGGTGACTTTTGATTTTCTTTTTTTTTCAACATTTTTTTTTTTATTGCCAGAGATTTATTGTAAAACTTTTTCTTCTTCCTAATTTTCTATTTCATTTTATTGGCTTTAATTTGGTTTTCAATTTCGATGTTCGACTTCCTTAACTTTTGACCAATTTATTTGAAATAATTCAAGTGCGGTTTCTTTCGTGTTTTTTTTTTTATTTTTCTTTTTTTTAGTAAAATGTAATTATGTTTGGTCATAAATTTTATTTGACTTTGACTACAACAACTCTAAAAATTGCTATGGGGACGTTTTTGCCCGATGATGAAATAAACTTTTGATTTGCTCATATATGACGTGGTTTTGAGTTTCGACTTTTGGGATAGACCTCATCAACTATTGGGGTTTGGTCGAACTTTTGTTGTCCGTGGTAATGACTTCATTTTGTGCCTCGTTGTCGTCATCGCATTTTGTTTTGTTTCGATTTGAAGTTGAGGTTACACAAAATATTTGAAAAATAGCTCATGGAAATGGACGGTAAGTTTTGATAAATTGTTGTTACTATTATCATTGTTATTAAAAATGTTATTACTTATTTATGTGGGGGGCGTGTGTCAGTTTGAGTTTGTTGTTAATTATCGACATTAATTGTTAATTTAAATTACAAAGCAAAAAGTTGTTTAACAATGGTGAAAAGTGAAACTCTGCTGAAATTGGATATATGTACATCCCCCAACTCTCTGCTACCTCTGCCCCTCTATCTCTCTCTACCTATTTAGCTGTTTCTCCTGTTGAGATTCTCTTATGAATTGGGCGTGTTACAAAACAATGTCAAGTTTTGTGAGGCAGTCAGGAGAAAGGTTTTTTTTGTCTAGAGAGTTTGATTGGTTGTCCGAGAGATAGCAATCAGTTTTGGATTGAATTGTTTTCATATCATATTAGAAGTGCAAATCGATTGTTGTGATACATTTGATGGAAGTGGTTTCTGATTGATTGTTAGAGTAGATTAAGGAAGGCAAAGTGTATAAGAGTATTATTATAATTATTAATATTATTTACTTATTGCTTCGAATGGAAAAAGAGCGACAGGGTTGTCAGCTATTTTTAAACAAACGTGACTACAATATATATAGATTTATTTATGTATAATATCGATAAGGCAAATGAGAATTATCTCGTATATTAACGATACATATTTCTATTGACGATTATCTCTCTTTAACGATATTCAGAATAGTGAAACTCTAAATTTATGTATGCTATATATAGATAATAGACTGTAACATATAATATTTACATATATATAATACAAAATATAATAATAACGATAATATATCGATAACATAAATTCTAGAGTTACCAACTGCTGCATTAATTAATAATCTTATAATTTAATGTACTGTACTTTATCGATAACACATATAATAGCTCTAGGGTTGCCAACTTCTATATTATATAGATTAGGAATTGCTCAACACAGTGTTCTATATACTTTCCATCGATAGTCCAACAAATATCACTACGATTGTCTCGATAACTTTAAAAATTATATCCACTTCAACTGCAATTGTGACTGTCATATATATTAAGTGTTGTCAATTACTGCAATTAAGTTCAATAACTAGCTTTAGTTTACAATAAACATTCAGATCATTAAACAACTTGAGTAATAAACTAAAACTACTGCTCATATCCTAGTTAAAGGTATCCATGACTAGTAAATTCGATGCAATAATATTTCTCCTTTCCACTTCCCCACAATAAGCAATTGGACAATATACATTTATCTTAACGATTATTAGCAATATGTGAAGAAAAATAACAAAAACAACTGGAGCTGAAAATATTTAAAAAAAAAAAACTTTTAAATGGAAAGTTTATTTTAAGGTTCATTTGGTTGGGGCACAATCTCTTCTCCTCCTACTCCTCCTCAGTCTCTCTCTCTCTCTCTCTCTCTCTCTCTCTCTCTCGAAAGTGCATCAAATGTGGCAAACAGATTTTTACAGCTAATTCGGTAATGTTTTATTGGTCAGCTGTGCCATATGCTAACCGCAGGCCAAGTCAGCCACTGTTGTCCACTGAGGCCTGTAACTTAACTTGGGCGAAAGGTTTGGGCCAGCAATTGTTATGCAAATCGAGCAGAGATTGCGGCTCAATGGAGGACATCGACGACGACAACAACAGCAACAACAATGGTTAGTGGGTAGAATTCAACAAACAACTGGTAGACTGGTTAACTGGCAACTGGCCAGATTCAAATCGAATTGGCGGCAACTTTAACTTATTGCCGGCCATAAAGCCAAACTAGCGACAAACTCGACCATTTCCTGGGCGACCAAAACTGGAACCCGCATAATCAATTGTCATTGTCATTAGGTTACAGCCAGTATATAATGCCAGCCAGCCAGATAAATAACAATCCCGGCAACCAAATTGCGCCACCTTCACTTTTTTTTATTTGATTAAGGCTTTTTTAATGGGAATAGTCTGCAAGTGAGAAGGAAATACTTAGAAGCAGGCAAGATCTACAGTTTGACATAGGCTTGTTGTGCAATATATATCTTAGTGTAGATACCCTGTAAACAACTCAGGTATCCCAGAACAATTGAGCAGCAGAAATCTTTTAAAATTAAGGGACAATTCTAGAGTTATCATTTAACAGTAGAGTATCTGTAAGTATATTAAGTTAAGTCTTCTACCCTGTAAATGGCTAAATCCAACAAAGAATAAGCTCTTTTGGTCATTTTTTTAATTTATTGACTATTTTGGATTAAGAATTTGCTTTTGTGGATATCCTGTAAAAGGCAGAAGCATAAGAAAACATGTTGAAAAGTCCATAAATCGAATAATGTGCAAATATAGATTAGCTGTTACCCTAGAACTCTTATTCTTCAAGAGTTTATTGTATGATACTCTGTAAAACTACAAAAGTATGCAAAAAGGGTTGACGCGCTGTCTATTAATCGAATAATGCTCAAACATAGGGTATATTTCAATAAATCAACTTTGTATAATTAAGCGTTTGTCAGAGTAATATCCTGTTGAAGTTGAATATAGTGTAGCTGTAAGTCTATAATCTCTTCTTAGGTACAATTTTGTTGCATTTTATCCTATAAACATCGACAAGTATACAATAAGTGTTTAAGTTCAACCTTCTAAGCGAATTATACAGAATTTCTATAACTACCTTTGAACAGAGGGTAACTGTTAGTCTGGCAGCCTTTTCATATTGATGTTTTCTTTCTTTGGGCTGCTTACATAGACAGACATTCTTGCATTTTGTTGCCACATAATTGTCTACGCTCTGTTGCAACAACCAGAACGAATATCATTGAGTTTTCAATTAATACATTGAAAAGTTCAAGTTATTTTGCGGTAATGAGCTCGTTATCGAATTTTCCAGCTGGACTGCTCGAAGGGGCATGCAACTCATCATTTATATTTCTGGCTGACAAATTTTTCCTTTCCATTTGCCAATGAAATGTTTGCTTGCCACAGTGGAAAAGGGTGGCAGGTGGCAAGTAGTGGTAGCAGTTACAGTTGCGGGTGTAGGTGCGTGCTGTTGCAAGTGGCAAGCAACAGCAGCAACAACAACAACAAGCGACAGAGACAAACGCCTAACAACTTATTGAAAATATGTTTAACCATTTTGGGCAATTGACATTTCGGTTGCTGTTGGCAGTCCCTGTAAACTTCGCATCTCTCCCCCCGCCTAGTAAAACACTTAACTCCTCCCTCCAATCACCCCTACCCCCCACACCACCCACTGCTTTACCTGCTTCCCAATTCCCCAATCGACTACGTGACAAAACAATTGTCATAAATCAGTGGGCCAAAACGGAGGCGACGCTGACTGTTAGGTGATTGCACTTTTTGGCCAATGGAGCATTTTGGCTAACAGCCCACATTGAATAAACTGTCTTTGTGTTGTTGTTGTTGCCAGTTTGTTGTTGTTGTCAGTTTGCTGTTGTTGTCTGTTTGTTTGTTGTTTACTTTCATTTGGCTCGTGGCCCGAGAGTTTTCTGTGCAAATAACAACAGCTGGCGGGAAGCTTAGATCATTGAGGAAACAGCGGGGGAGAAAAGGAAGGGAGTAGAAATAGGTAGAAGAAGAGAGAGAGAGAGGGAAAAGTGTACAGTACTTAGTAGGTGGGAAAATCATGAAGCAGCGAAATCCCAAGTGTACTTTAAAGGAATGTTCAATTAGCGAACTTTTCGTAGCGTAAAAAATAGAAACAGCAAAAAGATTGTTAGACAATGTCGATGTTAAAAAAAATCCGCTTTAAACTTTTCCATCAACAAAGGCGTAAATTTCAAAAGATATACTGTCACACTCTTTTATAGTAAACTTCTAGTATATCATAAAGTTTTTGCTATTATAAATTGAAGGGGAAGATCTGCACGCATATGGTCCTTCGAGCCGGATAGCAGTCGGTGTGTAACCTGAGGCTTTGGTTACCCTTTCAAGTGGTTTGTCACATATCTGGCAGCGTAGACCGTGGGGTGTTTTAGTAATATGCGCATTTATGAACATTTATCATTAAATATGTATTAAATCAATTTAAACCTCAATTTTAAGTTGAATAAAATACTACAAAAAAATAATATGAAATATATATAATTCAAATATAATGTAATTAACATTTAAACATTTTTAAAAATAAATACGTTATACTAAATATGTATGTTTAAGTATGATTTCAGTTATATAAGTGTGTTTTCTATTTAAATCTAATATGAAAAAACTCCAACATGATTGTAGTTATTTTAACTAAGAGTTTTTTCTCTGTGTGTATATTTAATATGTTCGCAATAAAAGAACTTTCAATTCCTATAGAATTAAAATTATTTCCCTCTCAAACACACTCTCATTTTCAGTGAAATTTCCAACTACTACTATCCTTGTCTACATTCTGTCTTTGTTTTATTCAAATACCTGATTATGTAACTCCCACACACACTCATACACTCACACATCTCACATTATCCAAGCAACTGTCTGGAGCTGTCATGGTCATGTTCAATCAGCCAATGCAATGATTTAAGCCAAGCCCAAAGGCAAAAGCAGCTCTTCCGTCTTAGATTTGCCTGCCTCCTTCCCTTTCTTATGCCAATAACTCACACACACTTACACACGTCGAGAGTTTTTCTCACAGGCTTTTCATTACATAATTGCCAGCCCAAAGCCACGCAATGAAGCGTTGCATGCAACACCTACAAAATACAGCAACATATAGCTAACATATTGTTCAGATAGATAATAATCCCCCTCCGTAACAAAGAAAACAAATCTTTAGGCAACTTTTGTTCAACTCCTTCAAAGGTGTTGCAAGTAACGGCTGCCACTTTTAGTGTCGTCCACTTCTGCAGGCCATAACTGAAGCTGCAGGTTATCAATGTACAGCAATAACAACAACAAGCTGCCCGCTTTTGATTTTTCTTAGCCAGCAATTTTCACTTTCAGTACAAATAAATTTTCGTAACAAGGGAACATTGTTTCCCTTTATTTTTCTTGCATTTTGTGGCTACAAAAACAAGTTGATCTGTTCCCCCATTTTTTTTTTTTTGGGTTGTATCTCTGTCTTCGTTTCGAGTTACACAATCTTACAGATACTTTGTGCTTTTCAATGGGCGGCAACTTTAGTGGCAACAAGTGGCTGCAGTTTTATGCCACGCACTGACGGAAGACCGAAAAACGTAAATGTGTGTAATAATGATAATAAAAAATAAAGTCAAAGTCATTGCAAATGAAAAGGAAAAAAAATGAAATGCGTGTAATTTTTTTTATATATTTTTTTTCTGTTCACTTCGTTACACTTTTACCCACGATTAGTATCTCAATCTCAGCTTTGGTCTGGTCTTAACTGGTCTGGCATTATGGCTTGTTATCAAACGTTATGTATCTTTTATTTTGAAGGTTTGTTTGCTTTATGTTGAAAGTATTCGCAGGAAATAACAAGCAAATACGAAATTAAAGTTAGGTAGGCATAAGTTTTAGTTGGAAAATTAGTTGATATATTTTAGGCATATTTTTGCCAATTTATTTTTATGAATTTCCATAATAATGTCAACTTTGTTGCCGCAATACGCATGTTGCTGCAACCTTTTGCGCAATAACTTATGCTACACTAATTGACATCAACACTTACCGAGTGTACTGCTAGATGGCGCTGCAACTCCGAATTACTAAACAATGTTAATTCCGAAATAGTTGGTGAACTCTCCAATTTATTTTCCATTTCGCGTAGCCAACGCCGCAACTCTTTGGGATCTTCGCAAAGACCTTCCTGTCGTTGGGTTTCATCCAAAATCTACAAAAGCAATATTAATTTTTATTAGATATATTAGTCGTTAATGATATAGTTATTTTAGCTAAATATTACTATTAATAATTACTAAATTACTTATATTAAATTCACACTTCATCAAAAGCAAATAAACATTAAATTGTTTTGCAACTTTGCTAAATATGTGCTAAAAATATTAATATTAAATATGCGCCGTAAAGTATGCATTGTATTAAATCATAACAACTAGAAGTATGCAATGACTTTTTCTGTAAACTTAAGTATTTGCTAGCGCTCGCTAGATGGCGCACAAAACTGTACTCACATGAAGTTGACTGCCCGCAAATTTACATTCACGTGAAGTTGGCTGCGCCTCCTCAATTTCAAACCTCGCTTCTTTGCACGTATCCAACAGGTTTGTGTCCATAATATAATTGTAGTTTGTCTGTATGGCCGCCCAGAGGTCGTCTTTGCCCGACGAGCCCAGACCAAGGGTGGCGCTGCTGTGCAGACTGGTGGAGCTGCTATGACTATGACCGCTGCCCCAAGAGTAACGATGCATTTTGTTGTTGTTGCCCGAAGAGCACTTGTTGTTGCTGCTGCTGCTCTGTGAGTTTTTCTGCGTGAATAGGAAAAGAAGAGAAAAAGTGTTATGAGCATTGGGGGAAACCATTAAAAGTTGTTAATAAATAAGTAATTTGAGCTGCCAAATATGGCTGCGATAATATGCTTAACCATCTTTGGACCGTACAATACACAACAGCGTCAATTCACCCCAAACCGGTTAACAACGCTCCAAATTGCAAAGAGTGCTCAATTAATTAATTCAATTTTTTCTCTGCTCAAGAAAAAGCTAAACAATAATAACAATTCCATTGGTAAATCATTAAGGAAATTCCTGATTTGCAAGGCGTCGTAGTATTCAAACAATGCCGAAAACAAATACTCATTGCTATGGCATTGCAATTGCAATTGTAAGTTTTTGATCTGAAATCGTTGAATTGATTGAACTGCGGCGCCATGTGTAATTAATTAAATTGAATAATCAGCTGTGTGAATGACTCGATTTTTCTGCGAAAAGTTTGCGCACACTCAGCGTTTACAGTGGCAGCAGTAAATTTGCATACATTTTCGTTTGGCATTGGCAGCTGCAAAACTGCCAGACGGTTAAGAATGTGTAACCAATTCATAAATCAACTTCCTTCCGAAATGCATAATTATTAACGAAAAATGCTTTAGAATTGGAGCGTGAGATTTTTGGGAATCTTTCTTTAACAATTTCTTGTTTATCATATTTTAATATTTACAAATAAAATATAATCTACTGCCGTTTAAAACTTAGAGCCTCTTTCCTACTTTCTGTGTTTTTACACATATTGTTTAATTATTAAACAGTAGCATGCAGCTTTTCTTCACCGAGAGCTTTCAGTGTAGTAGCCTTCAGCTTTTTTGCACCGACACAAAGTATAGCGCCAATCAGATTATCATAAGCGCTCTCGTTTGCTCAAATGACATTTTCATATGCTCTCTCGCCCTGGCAAACAATTATGGATTAATGTATTTATAACAAATTCCTTAATATCTCCTTTAGTAATGGGTTAATCGCTATAAAACTTGCATCAATTTGTTCAGCGCTTGTTATACTATATATTAACTATCTGTTGTTAGGGCGAGTTATCTGAAAACTTGAGGCTGTAATAGTTTTTAGATTTGCGTTAAAATAAACTTGATCTCCGTATGGTAGTCAGGAACCTACATTCCAAATTTGAAGTCTCTAGCTCTTATAGTTGCTGAGATCCACGCGGCTATATAGACGAACAGACACACAGACGGACAGGTGTCAATCGACTCGGATATTGTACTGATCAGGAATATATGTTTATACTTTAAAAGGTGCTTTAAAGATGCTGCCTAATGCCTGTTACATACATTTCCACAATACATTAGATTATAAAAAATATACATTTGTACTTTATACCCTGCGCCCATTAAAAATTTTGCAAAAGTGTATTATGAATTTGTTTTAATAATGAATAAAGTCTAATAACGCTGAAAAAGTACAAAAACTTAATAATGAGAAGAAAGTATTAGTCATTATATATGAAACTTCATATAGAAGATATTTCCGACCCTTTAGATTAAGTTCGTTATCAAGTAAACAATCTATGATATAATTATTTACAGTCTTTCAATTTATTTTATAGCTTTAATGACGCATTTTGATAACAAATGTATTTTTCTTTTGGCTTGATTGTGTTTTTTCTGGCGTTCTCCCAACCCTAGTAATTTACAATTTTTTAATACGCAGCCTAACCAAAACTACCATTTTAATTATTAAGTATTTAATTGTCAATTTTAATATTTTATGTTTTATTTTTGTTTAAATAATTTATCTTATATTTTTGCATCGACTGTTCATAGTTATGATAATAATAAGTAAATAAAATTAAGTTTTTTATTGAATCATTATTGTTTTATTTATTTCTTAATTCGATGTTTCAGTTATTTTTGTCATATTTTTTTAAATATAATCTCTTTTGTTTTAAAAATTATCTGGCAAATCTTAAACAAAATAAAAATTCTTTATTTATATCACGTTTCAATTTTGTAATCTAATGCAATGACTAAGCGTTGTGGAACGCACTGGAATTTGAAACGTGTTGCAAATTTGATACCGTTATGTTGCATTTAATAGCATGCTAATAATGAAAATTTATTAATAATTTATTAAAGCAATTTCCGCTGACACAGAGAGACCAAATGAGACCCCAACTACTACAAGTAGAACAAGAACACGGACAAGAATTCATATTTCTAACGGCAGGTTGTCATTTAAGTCGCCGCCATGGCGACATGACCATGAATAGAGCGGGGCATTGCTCCCCTCCCCTTCTCCATCCCATCCTCCTATCATCTCTAGACTCCACTCCACACGCCCCCTGGCGGACAAGATCAACTGCTCGTTAGCGTGTGGAACGCAGACAGCGAAAGAGGGAGAAAAAGAGATGGCGACACGAACTAGTAGTCTAAAAGGCTACAAACCGAAAGAAGACGACTGTAAGTGACCCTGTACTTATTTTGTAAAACACATACACAAGCGAACAGACACGCTGCTACCGGTTATAAATTATTGCGTCCCTTTTCGCTACTTTCTCCGAAGCGTTATATTGTTTCTTAACTAACTTCCCAGTTTATTATCTGATCGCAATGAAATTTTAAGTTTATCATGTCTGTCTACGTTATGTCACAACTGGTATTTTAATTAATTTTCTGCAATTTTGTTATTGGTTTTAAATCATACTAGTTCTTCTTAGAATATAGAGGCATCTACATATCAAAATTTATTTCCCTAGCTCATATAGTCTCTGAGATATAGATGATTATATAGACGGTCAGACGGATGGACGGACAGACAGACAAGTCTATATCAACTCAGCTGTTAAGCCTAATTGAGAATATATGTACTGGTTCTTTTTAGAATATTGAGGCATCTACATATAAAATTTGGTTTCTCTAGCTCTTATAGTCTCTTAGATATAGATGATCATACGGACGGGCGAACAGACATACAAGTCTATATCTTATATATATATATATAGCTATATATAACTCCTGCTGGCTGTTATGTACATTTATTCTTTTTCTTTTTGTTAAATCTAACAGACCTTTGCTATTTTCTTTTAAGTACAGGGTCGAAAAATGCTCAACTCTCAATTGCAAATTTATGCGCAGCCCACGGCAGCGACATTGAGAAACCAGCAGCTGCACCACCTGCACCACACTCACCTTGAGGCTGTTGTAGGGCCGCTCCAGATGCAACTTGGCCTGAATGACATCACGGCGTTCCTGTTGCAACTCATCCGCCGGCAGCGAGGTCATCGATTGCGATGTTTTCATATCGTTGCCGTTGCCCTTTGGCTGCCCAATACCACCGCCACCATTGCCAGCAGCGATATTGCCACCGCCAGCAGCAACACTGTCCATATCCAGATGGATATCCAAGTGGTTGCCACGTCGCTGTTTTCTCAGCGAACTGCTGCGGCTGCTACTGGCCGATTTGGTGGCTTTGGGCAACAGACCCGATTTGGTGTTGCGTGTGACTGTTGTTGTTGTTGGAGATGGGGTTGCCGGCATGACAAATGCACATCCCAACTCCTCCAATCTCATTGTCGTTGTATCGATGCTGGTGTCGGTGGTTTCACTTGCAACGCCACCGCACTTCATCATGGCCGCTTTTTCAGTCTCTTGGTTGCTACAAAATGACGTCGCAGTTTCTGTCATTGCTCTATCAACTTCTTCTTTTACTTCTTTTACTTCTCTTTCTCTATTTGTTAATGTTTCTGCTTCTGCTTCTGTTATTATATTTTCCTGTCTCGTTTTGTTGGCAACAGCTTCCATAGTGTTGGTGCTAATTGTTTTTGGTTCCGATTTCCATGTGTATGTTAATTTAATTAATTTGCTTAAAATCTGCTTTTGTTGCTATTCGTGTTTCTTCGTTGTTGTTGTTGCTGTTGTTGTTGCACTTAAAATGCACAAATTTGCATGTCTGCCATCATGTTGGGCTTTGTTTCATTCCGCCGTTCCGCTGTGTAAATCGCGACCTTTGTCTGGACTCAGTTCCAGTTCCTGCCTCGATTTGCCTTTTATTTTGATTGTTTTCGTTTTCCTCTTTCTTCCTTCGTTTTCCGTTCGTTTGCTTTTATGCAAAATACATTTCTCGTTATTTTGATAAAAAATTAATTGCTAACTTCACTGTAATTAAAAAAACAACAACAAGAAAAGCGTTTAACGCAAATTAGTTAAAAGGAAAATATTTTAAAAGGTAACAATTAAGGTAGTAAATACTTAAATGATGATATTGAAATGCTTATCATTATGAAGTTTCAATATAAATTAGGTTTTTAATTAACAATTAGTAGTTCCTATAGAGGCAATATTTTAAACTTATGTGGGATTTGTGTGGGAGAAAGAAAGATACAAATCACAGCTATCTATGTCTACTTATTGTAAACAGATTAGACTGATATTAAATAGTGTTGCAAAACGATAGCTGAAACTATCGATGGCAGCAATGATCTGCTCTTCTGTTACTACTATCGTTCAGTGTTCAAACGATAACTCTTAACTTATTAATTTATTTTGCTATTTTCATTGTTTTACTCAAATAATTGTAATATTCGAAATATTTATAATATTATTAATTGTTGCAAATTAATAATTATATAAATCTTCATCTTTATTTAATTGTCTATAGTTTAGATTTATTTTTTATAATTATTCACAATAAAACATTAACATCTATGGTTTCTATTTAAACTCTTGCTGCTTAAACTCTTTCTACTCATTCAATTTTCTCACCCCATTCGTTTCAGCTTCCCTGATCTCACTCTACCCGTAATTTAAACACTTTGATAACATTTCTCAACACACACGTAATACATTCATCTAGAAATCACAGCACTGCTAATTGGGGATTACCAAATCAGCTCTTATCATTAAATCAGTTGACAATAGAGAACATTACATTGGAGTGCAGTGTAAGACAGTTGAGAGTTGTTAAGCCGGATCATATCTTATATCACACCCACAACCTCAATGCTAACAACTGTAAATGGCAATTAAAGCCAACTGTAAACTGACAACTACATAATTACAGAGGAAGGCCAACGACTCTGTACGCAAATAAGGCGAGACTGAAACCAAAAAAAAAAAAATTATAATAATCACGAGTATTACTTAATTCCAAAAGAGAACCGACAGCCACAAAGAAACCAACAAAAAACAAAGGCAAACACTTTACAATTATGTAGGGGCTGTTGGTCAAGGGGCGGAGGCGTTGTAGGCGGAAGGGGGTAGTCGCTGAGTCGGCACCCAAAACAATGAACACGATTCTAATCGCCAACAATCAAATTTTCATACGAAATTAGTCGCGAAACACTTGTGGGCCATATTTGTATGCAAATCGAGTTGCACGCTTAACTTTGGGTCTCCAAAATTGGCTGCAAGCGTTTATTTAGCCACTTAAGATATGAGGTAGCAGCAGTAGTAACTACAACAATTACGCTACTGTTACTGCGTTAAAGCAGACTAGCAGATACCCTATGGGGCGTAGAAACAGCATCAGGAGAAGAAACTACTTAAAAAAGGATTCTAATATTATAAAAAATACATAATTATTGATAGTTAAGATAGTCGTTAAGTACAACAATTAATTCCATTTGTAGTTTACTTAATAAACTCGAAATACATATATTTTCAACAGTATATACTCTATATATGTATATACTCTATATTGTTCACTTAATAAATTCCAAACATTTACATACATTTTAATCAATATTAAACTTGTGTTATATATTTATAAAGTGAGTGCTGACACTAGGAACTACACTATAGACACACAATATCTCAATAATTTAGTTTCAATAAAAACCAACTACATAGAGTTTTTAACGACTGCAAAAACAATAAATAAATTCAAATACATTTCATACGCACATAAAATCTCAAAACAAATTTTTTAATTAAAAAACAAAATTAGTATAGTATAGTAAACTTTACCAATAAACGTTAAAAATAGCCCAAACTTATCGTTGTATAACTTCATATTTAAGTACTGACCTAATATACCTTACAGACGACAGAAAAACCGACAATGGAAAACTGTAAAACGCCGAAAAACCGCAAAATGATCCACACAAAAGTGGGAGGGGGCGGTACAATTGTCGGCAGTTGTCGGTGTAGCGGCAGTTGTCGGGAAACCGGGGCGTTATGGGGTTTGGGGGGCGTGCCACGACACACAAATCGACGCTAAAAGCAGTAAATAATGTTTTATTTTGTTTTCTGTTTTTACAGCCATTATAATTGTTAGGAGTTTGACTGCAGGCAAATCTCAAGCCTCGGGGCCATTTAAAGGGGACTCTGTCTCCCTCTAATTCACTCCACATCACTCTATCTCTTTCTCCCCCTCTCGCTCGACTTGCACTTTTCGCTTTTGTTAATTCTTGTGTTTTGTTGGCAACAACAGCGTGATTTTGGTCAAGCGAAAGCGAAAATTTAACTGCCAACCTACACATAGTCAAAATACACACACAACATATCGTAAATGTATAAGACTTACATATAAATATTGTATTTATGGCATTTGCCACGACGACGATTATTACATTGAGGAGGAACTCTACACTTCTCTGGTCAGGCCTTTTAGCCACTTCAATGGCTCGAGAAACACTTTGAGTTAGTCACTCACAGTCACAGTCAAACAGTCAAAAGCAACCATAGTTCCAGTTTCCCCCCTTTTCCTCAACCAAACTTCCCTCTACAGTTGTTTGTCGTGCATGCAAATCGCGAGTTTGCCACAAACCAAAACCTCGTCATCACCCTCGCTTCCTCTTCCCCACCCTTTTACTCTCCGTCAACCCGGTCATTCACACGTATGTCCCGGCCATGACTCATTAAGAA
Source organism: Drosophila histrio (assembly GCA_958299025.2). Classification (NCBI taxonomy): domain Eukaryota; kingdom Metazoa; phylum Arthropoda; class Insecta; order Diptera; family Drosophilidae; genus Drosophila; species Drosophila histrio. The sequence continues at coordinate 25,417,309 of OY729166.1, forward strand.
ATATTTATAATTTAAAGGCTTGACGTGCTTTTTAAGTATTTGCATTTGCAAAAGTTTAATGCGGGGCCCTATTACTAACTTATTATAATTAATATGACAATGAACTAAACTGGAATTTATTTATAGAGTGTTTAGATTGTGAGATATGCAAACAAAGGTGTGGGATAGGAAAAGAATTCGAAAATGCAATCGTTGTATTAATATAAAACTTTAGACGTTTAATCATACTCTTATCTGTATGATTGAATCTTATTATAAATTGCCATTAAAGAGAGTAGAAACATATTTAATGATAAATTTAAAAGATCAAGTTATATAGTTAGTAGATAGCTGATCTTCAATAATAATATATTATATAATAGATAATTCTAATAAATGAAGTAAATAATGTAACTTTACTTTATTTACTACAAAATTCTATTTCTCTTATTTTTCTATTGCTATCTATTGCAAGTTTAAAGTCTTGCATAATCTTTTTGCATAATATTATATTATCTTTTAAATAATAGACCAATGAACCGATCTGGGACTTATGAAAATCCATTAACATTAATTACTTAGTTTTTATACTCAGTTGGCATTGTATATTTTCCCATATGTTTAAGTTAAGTTGTTTGTTAATAACAGAAAATTAAATGATAAATTCAAAAAAAAAAAAAAAAAAAAAAAAAAAAAAAAAAAAAAAATAAACATTAATGACACCTTTTTCGGTTTTTAATAATATACAATATTACCATGCAATTATCTTATAATACCCTTTTAAAAGTTAATTTTACTGCAAATCAATCATGCTTTAAACAACGTAATTAATACAGATGACCGATAATGTGACAAAAATAGTAATACGACAAAGAAAACACTTAACAACAGATTTATGCAGATTTCTGTTGATGAGTCGTAAGCAAATTAAGAGGCCAACAAAAGTGCTTTAACCTTTTGCTCATAAGTCAAAAAACCATTCACATTTCCGAGTGCTTCATGGTGTATCTCTCTCTCTTTCTCTCTCTTTGTCTCTTTCTGTGGGGGGAGGTCGTCTGTCACCTGTCGGTCGGTCGGTTTTTCGGACGTTACATAAGAGACTAAGCCACTGGAACTAAAATCCGAGTGAACAAACATGCGGTAATAGACGACTTAATTCCAGGAAAAGTTATTTGGGCCCAAGTTTATACCAAACATGTTCCACACAGAGCACCACATATAAAACCATCTATAGACCAAAACACACGCGGTCGCAATTAATAAACAAAGCAAAGCAGCAAAACAGAGAAGAAAAAAGATAAAGAAATACAGAGACATAAAAATGATGACAGCAAATATTTGGCTAAAGCTAAAAACCACAAAAGACAACAAACAAAACTATCAACAACAACAAAAACTAAAATGAAGTCAAGTTCCCAAAAAAAAAAGAAAAAAATAAAGCAACAGAAAAACTTTACAAATATTACAGCAAAGAGTTGAATGCGTGGTGCACACAATAATAAAAGCTCGTAAATCTGCCAAAATGCAAAGACATTCCGGAGTTTTGTTTTCTTATAAATAAACATAAAAAATCGAGTTCACAATAGAACTCAAATTGAATGAAAATGAAAACAGACTTTCGTTTTCATTGCATTTTCTTTTTTTTCTGTATAGTTTCTTTTTAAATCTTTAGATCTGCCTTATTCGTATTATCTAATATTTGCTTACTTGTGCTTACTTCCTGCGGACGTTGCGTTCTTAATGAAAAATGTTAATGCTCTCACGCTTAATTAAAGCAAATACCGTAGATAATTGAAAGCCATTGTGTGGCCACTTGACTTGCTTTGGCTTCAGTTTGTGAACTTTGCGCGCTCGTGTCTTTAGATTAGTTAAGAACCAAAATGAATTAATGATAACTAAACGTATTAAGGGGGCTGTCGATTCCAATTAACTAAAGCTTATCAATTGCAGGCAAATATATACAGTGGAACAGCTGAAAAACGATTCAAATGTAAAATGGTAATAATTACAGAGATTTTCAGCAAAATGATCGGTTATATTATAGATAGTATTGGTAGCTTGCTTTACTTTGAAAATTGGAAGAAGAACTTCAACAATTAAGATCATTATCTGCAAGAAATATGATTGATTTCTACAGATTTTTCATTATAGAGACACTCTTTCAATTAGAACTAACATTTATAAAATTATAGTTGACTATTATCTGCTAGAAAACAAGTCGATTTAACTATATTACTTACTATTTACTTACTATTTATTATTGTGTTGTGTATTGTGACTATCGGTTGTAATATCGATTGTATTTTCAATATACTTTTATACTTTTGTCATTCTTTTCAAACAACTTAATGATTATATCATATACACCGCTAATAACCAGTTCACTTAGTCAAGTCTGACTGTACCTTGTCAGAGCCATTGTTCTACTTATCAGCCTTTATAACTTGGTCACAATTTAGACATCTGGTTTTGTCGTAAGAAACTAACAATAGGACATGACTAAGCATCAGGTATTTGGGCAAACGAAACGAAACTAGACAAAGTGTAGACCGTGTTATAAGGTCAGACATTTGGTCAGACATTTGGCCAGACAGAAAACAACAGCAGCAGCTGATGACAATTTATGACAAACTTCGGAGCACAGAGACGACATTCCAGAGACCGTTTGAATATTGTGTATTGCATAAATTATCTGTTTATCTGTAAATTCTTCCAAGAATCGTTTGCGACGCATTTGGCGCATTGCAAGTTGGCCAAGTTGACCACAATTGAATCAAGTTAGCCGCAAGGCAACATGCCATAAATTATTACTTGCCGCTTGCAACCAGTAACAACAGCAACAACAACAACAAGCAATACAACACCTAATGAATTGTTAACTGCCTGGCAACATGTTGCCACAGTTGGGCACATACACGTGAAGTTGTCGCCGTTGAAGCTGCAAACTGCAATTGCAGTTGCCGTTTGTCGTTTTCAAATGGCCAAATTGCAGGCAATGCGCCAATGACAATAACAATAACCATATTGACTTGTAAAAAACAACAACAATCGGCAATCAACAATTACAAAAAAAATCGAAACCTTTTAGTGGCACCCTATGGGGGGAAGGGGGGACATTCGGTGGGTTCAAGCGGCATGTCAACCTCAACCACAAAGCAACCACAACAACAGCGACAACGACAACAGCTTTTGTGGTCCAACTAGTTAACTAGAGCAGACAGTTGAAGGGGAGGGAGCAAGGGGAGGCAAGTAACCACCTTAAGACAATAAATTGTTAATTTGTTTTTTTTTTTTTTTTTTGTAGCTGCTTGGACAACTTTGTGGCCAGCTAAAAAGGATCTTATTGAGACTAAAACGATGCTCTACAATTAACTTAAAGTCTGCTGTAACATTTATAAGGAAGTCTACAATAATTTGAGTATAACTTTAGCTGAAAGAACTAATAAACAAGGCTGCTAAATGATCTACATCTCCAATACGAATCGAAACCCTTTCATAAAATACTGTTTCCGTCTGGTAAACATATAACTATACATATAGTGCATACTATTTCATATTAATTTTTGGTGGTATATTATTATTAATAATAAAATACAAAAATATCAGAATATTTAAAAAGTCTGGAATGTTTTTATTCAATAATATAATAGACATAAGAAATCAAGAGCAATAGGATAATTTAGCATGTAATTCTGATCACCAATCATGATACCTAATAACTACTTTTTGCATTTAGCAAGAAAATGTCAATAATAAATACCCTAGTCTCAATGTGTACTATAAATTTCAATACGAACGGATAATTGTTATTCACGGCTGGATATAGACAGTCTATAGTCTAGCATAGGCTTTAAGCCGGACTTAGGCTGGCTATAAAGCCAGAGGTTTAAGAGTACCCTAGCCTCAACGTGTCCTATTAATTTCAACACGATTGAATAATAAACTCAGAAGATATTCAACGCTGGACATAAACTCTATGTTGAACATAGGCTACCGGCTGGGTATATGCTATAGGCCGATTATATGTTAATTTTAAAGCACCATCCAATTTTGGCATCGTCGAAAGGTACTGGTTACTAATTCATCTGATAGAAATTACCTGCCAAGTTCTTCCCAGAGGAAAACAAGCAAAAATCCACAATTACAGAAAACTACTTTATGACTTATTCAAAATACAATTGTTTTGCATAGAGTATATATTTCAAATAAGAAATGTCAACTGAAAATGAAAACATTGCAAAATTCCTTATCTAAAGCTAGAGCTAAAAGTCTTGGTCTACGTGCAACACACATATGCAACGTTGTGGCAAATATTTGCAAGCAATAGGTGGCAAGGTGGGAGCAGGCGGCACAATGTTATATGGGCGACATGAACATGGACAGAAAACAGACCGAGAAACGCGACAAGAAAAGGCCAAAGTAGATCAGAGTGAAGGGGCAACAATGGTTGACAAAGAGACAAAGGAGGTGGTGCTGTTGCAAAGCAATTAGAGAATTGCCAGCACATGAACGTGTAGACGACCAGGAGAAACGAAAGTTATCGAGCAGTGTGGACAAATGTTGAACATGCAAACACCGTTTATTGCCGCCCCAAAAGACAACGAGGCACCTGCAACCTGCCACAAACCGAGACTCGACTCCCGCTCTAAAGTGGTCGCTAATCGCCCAAAAGAGTATTTTATTTTTTGTTGGCCAGCAAATTTGTCTACAACTTATAATACATTTTGGGGTCCACACGACAGGCCCATTCCACACTCATACATATATATGTATTTGTGCATATATGATAAATGTGTCATGTTTTGTGGCTCGAACATGTTTCCATTTGTTCTCCGTCCCATTTTTGGGGCCAACAAACAGTGGCTAAATGGATATTTAAAAATATATATAAGAAAAACCATCCAGAGATTCGACCACGCCCCGCCCCCGAGACCAATCGCCTGTTTCTGTCAAAGGGAAGTCGTTTGTTATAACCAAACGACAGGTGTGTGTCTCGGGTTGTAAATAACTCCCTCGGACCAAGTCCCAAAAAAAACAAGCTACCAAATTAGCGGTTTCTATGCAACTTGGCATAAATTATGAAACAGATACGACAGAGCTGATTAGTCTACTGGCCCCTGGAATGTCGCTCTTTGGAGACTTAAGAAATGATGTATATACTTTACTTGGAAAACTGGGTGACTTTACTAAATCTACAAAAAAACAAGCCGAACAGTCGGGACCCCGACCGTAATATACCCTGTGGGTTTACAGGAACCCGCTTAAATTCACTCCAGATGAAATTCTCTAGTAATTCGTTTTTTAATTTTTGTGGGCAAAGGGGGCGTGGCATCGTGATAAATTTTTCTGGACACATCAACCACAAAATATTCATCATGTGTGCCAAATCTCAAGTCTCCAGCTACAAAACTGCTTTTGTTATGAGGTTTTTGAGTGACAAAACTGCTTGCTTTATGAGGTTTTACTTAATTTGTGGGTGAAGGGGGCGTGGCATCGTGATACATTTTTCTGGACACATCAACCACAAAATATTCATCATGTGTGCCAAATCTCAAGTCTCCAGCTACAAAACTGCTTTTGTTATGAGGTTTTTGAGTGACAAAACTGCTTGCTTTATGAGGTTTTACTTAATTTGTGGGTGAAGGGGGCGTGGCATCGTGATACATTTTTCTGGACACATCAACCACAAAATATTCATCATGTGTGCCAAATCTCAAGTCTCCAGCTACAAAACTGCTTTTGTTATGAGGTTTTTGAGTGACAAAACTGCTTGCTTTATGAGGTTTTACTTAATTTGTGGGTGAAGGGGGCGTGGCATCGCGATACAATTTTCTGGACACATCGACCACAAAATATTCATCATGTGTCCCAAGTCTGAAGTCTCTAACTGTAATATTGCTCTTGTTATAAGCTTTTCCGAATTGTAGGCGAGGGGGGCGTGGCATCGTGATAATATTTTCTGGACATATTGACCACAAGATATTTATTATGTGTGCTAAATGTGAAGTCTTTAGCTGTTATATTGCTCTTGTTATGAGGGTTTAGAGCTACAAAACTGCTTATTTCATACTTTTTTCTTGCTTAGTTTGTGGGCAAAGAGGGCGTGGCATCCAAAAAAAAAAATAAACTTGATCTGCCTGCAAAAATTACCAGTGCTGGGACACCAAGTTCAAGCTTCTAGCTCTTACCATCTCTGAGATCCTTTCGTTCATACGGACGGACCGACAGACCGACAGACCGACGGACATGGCTATATCGACTCGGCTATTGATGCTGATCAAGAATATATATACTTTATGGGGTCGGCCATGCTTCCTTCTGCCCGTTACATATTTTTAACAAACTTAATATACCCCCACAGGGTATAAAAAAAAAGCAAACTGCAGTGACAACAGGAGAGAGTACCAATGATAGATTGGGGATTTCTGTAACCTACTTATTACACATATATCAAACTATTCGCCTATTAGATGTGGCAGCTCTTTAGAAAGGAAAATAAAGAAAAAAATTATATAGAAATAAAATAATAATCATTTCTCCAGAAACAGAAAGAGTAAAGCTTTTATTGTTTATATTATATGATGTAAAATATAAATATGATATGTAATTATCATCCTAAATTTAATTATATGAATTTCCAAATTTCAGGAATGCTTTGACATCTTTGGCCATGGTTTATTTTAGATCATTATGTGTATTATTTATATTACATAAATAAAGATCTATTCAAAGTGTATTGATTGACTAAGAAATTTAGATAATTAAAGAAAAAACTGTTAACGAATTATCTAAATATTTAATATAGTTGAGATTTTAATAAAAATTAAAAGTTTAACATTAAGTATTACTCATCATCATCCCAAAAGTACAATTTGAGTTATTTACATTCCTATATACCTTTATTTTATAAGCCACGCATAAGATTAATCGATAAATAATAGCTGAAATTCAACTGCTTTCAGTCTACCTTATTTTCACTTAATTTCTTTATGATTTTTATTAACCCATTTGAAATTTCCTTGACCTATACACCCATATTTTTTTCATTGATTGCAATACATTTGAAACTGTTACAATGTCAAGTGCATTGTCTATTATACCAATCATCGTTGTTAATATGAAATAAACTCAAGATCATTCAGGTGCATGCATTGTCAATTGCTTTGCCATTAAAAGCTCATTATGATGTTTACAAACTAACATAATAAATACCTAAATGTGAAAAGTGACCAACAATGTTGTTGTTGGCTCCACTCCAATCCAATGTTGAGGATGTGGATGAGGTGATCGCCAGAGAGACAGAGAGAGGGACGCACAGACACAACAGCAATTGCTTTTCAATTCACTTTCTGTGCCAAAAAAAACTCTGCAAAGATAAAGAAAACAAAATCGAGATGCGTGTTAAAAACAAATGTGCAGAAATTATGTGAAAATTGTGTGCAAAATGAAAATCGAATGGAGCGGAAATCACAACAAGTTGCGTTGTCTTCCACTTTTGACAAATGACAACAAATGAAAATTGTTAACTGATTTTATTAGCACTTGGCACCAAGGCGCATTGCATAATGCGGCAACAACAGGCGATCAAGGAAGGCAAAAAGACAAAAATCAAAAGCTCAAAGTGAACCATAAAGAAAAACTTTTGAAAACTTTTTCCTCAGCCCCACTGGGTCTGCGTCAACATTTGTTTAGCAACATTTTCATGGCAACCTTTCGCTCGCCACTCGAGTGATAAATCAACTTTACCTCAACCTCAACTTTAGTCTCAGTTTCAGCTTCAACTTCAACTACAACTCCAATTCCAACTCCCACTATAAATGAACAAGGCATACAAAAAAGAAAAAAAAAACATTACTTAAATAAAATTAAGCATAATTCGCAAAACTTCCCGAAAAATTCGTCGCACGACATTTTCCAGCAGCCTAAAAATATTTCTCTAGATTTCTTGTGGGCGTCTCGGAAATGCGAAGCTGGTGGGCAGCTTAACTTCATCCATGTCCATAACAATTCATTATCATTAATTATATTTGCACTCCACAGCGACTAAGCATGAAAAATGCAACCAAGTCGATTAAATTGAAAACAATTTGGATAAAAATTTCAATATTTCTTTCGTCGTTTGCCGTTAGGCGTTTGCGAAAACCAAAAAATCGACCCCAAAACTTAAGGAGAAAAAAAAACATGTCTAAAAATATGGCCCATAAAGCAACGACGGCCAGAAATCAGCAACAAATCGCCATAACAATTTATTGGCCGTATTAACCCCAACGAACTCTCTCACTTGTTGGGGGCCCAAAAAAACAAAAAAGGAAGGGGGCGCCCACGGGGCCACCGATCGATGCGAGTTGTGAAAATATCATTTACGGGCAATTTGTAAAAGTTGCAAAAAAAAATCAGTGAAATAATAAACTTTGTCGCGCCGAAGCTGAAATGCTCTAACTGATTAATTTACTATTAATTGACGAGGATCAAATCGACACAGTATTTTTCTAATATTCTTCCAGTTTGTTGCAGACTTAACTCGATTTGAAGATAATTAAATAATATGTATGATTTGCCTTACCAAGAGATTGTATATTTATTGTTAAAAAAATAATGTAGATATATTTCATTGAAACATTTCAACTTAAGTAAAAGTAATTTACAACTACTTTTAATCAGGTAGCTTTAACTTGAGCCTCAAACGCACAACTACTGTCACAATTTTAAAGTAACATTGAGTTTGTTACGCTATAAAACAGATTAATTTGTTAATTTAAAACAAATCCAAATAAATAGTTAAAATACCTGCGCTTAAAACTGCCAATAAAACTGAAATCTCAGCGAAATTTGCACGAACAACGCGATGAAAAAACAAATGAACGGCGATTTACTTTGGCAACACCAAAACAACAGGCAGTTGATTGGTAAGAGAGGAGGATGAGGGAAACTATACTGCAGCTCTTTCCACATCTCCATCTCTCTCTCACTCTCTGGCACTCTCGCTTTAGTTAGTTTTTTTTGTTGTGGTCAAGTTGAAGTCGGAAATGGGCACAATTGCGCTGCAGCGCGTCGATCGTCAGCGGTCAAGCAGGCAATTGGCCAAAGTTGGCATGTTGTTGGCCAACTGACAACGTCGACGTCAACATCTCCGGGCGATAATTGGGTCCCTTTCCCAGCCACGATGCCAAATGGTGGGAGGTTGTGTTTTGGGGGAAAATTCAATTTAAGCTGCATTCAGCAAAGAAAAAAATTAATTCTCAGATATTTTTCTCTTTTGTCAGCAGGTCGCTAAGCTCAAAGATTTGCCATAATAGATTTTGACACATGCGGGCGAATTTTTGCCTAGAAACTTTGGCTTAACAATAATAACTCTGAGTTGCGTGTGTGGGAAAATTGAGCGTGAAATACTTAAATGCTGAAAGGCATTGTAGTTAATTGACTTTTTCAACAAATATTATAGCAAAACATAATAAATTTAGAGGTCAAACAATGATCATATTGACAATCCACCTTAAAATCAGTTCAGTTGTAATAAAGCTACAGTCACGGATATCGGTTAAGTTTTAACAAATCTATAAGAGTTTTAATTATTTTATTATCCAAAAATCTTTAAATAGGTTATGGGTTAATCTTTAATAAATTTATTAATTTATTCATTTACTTTTTAAAATCCTGGCGCTACAAGCTTAACTTATATTTAAAGCATATAGCTGTTTAAGCAATCAATTAGATAATTACAAGTTAAAGCTTTTATATATATTTCCAAAGAGACAAATCTAATATTATATTACAATATAATTAAATGTTGAGTGTATAATCAGTTTAGTGACAAAATCATGATCAACAAAAAGACATTCTGCATGGAAATCCGTTGAGTTTTTCTTAAGTTTATTTATAAAAATTGTTTATCTTTTCTTTTTCTTTCCTATTATTCTTTTTTCACACCTTTTTCTGAATTGCATAACAGTTTACTCAGCTTTCCGAGGCATCAAGAGGCATCATTTCAAAGTATTCTCATATCGTGTGCTTTGTTTGCGCATATATTTCAAATGAAATTCAATACGTTTGTCGAGTGCAGCAGAACACACGGAACCAAGTCGGAAATTCTGTCAGGTGTGTAAATACATACGAATACGCTTAAGAAAAAGCAAAAGAAAAATTCAAATCAAAGCAAAGTTTTTGGCTGCCTGAGCACAAACAAAGCTGACATAGAAACTGAGAAGCTGAGAAGTTGACAGAACTGACAGAGAGACCGTGATTGCAAGTCGAGTGTTTAAGCCATGTCATGTGATATAAGAGAAGTGTTAGATTCGGATGTCAAGTGGCAACGCCATGGGAATTGCAACTAAAATGTAATGAATATGCGTTTTTCATGGTCAGTCACTTAAAATATGGTAAAAGGAAACGCCAAAATGCGCTAATGAAAGTGAAAAGCGTCAAGAAGAAAAGTCAAAGTTGTCGATTTCGGCCCACTTGTCGTCACAGCAACAACAACAGCAGTAGCAACAAAAATGCATTCGAAATGCAGTAGAAAGTGAAATGCGTTGGCAAAAGGAAAATAAAATAAAATTAAAAAAAAACAAACGACAAACAGAAAAGTAAAAACATTAAAAAAAAACCAAAGCAAGAGACAAACACCAAATGAGCCAAAAGATGCTGGAGATATGACCAGCATTTGTTGGGCAAGAGGGAGTGAGGGAAGAGTAGGGGGTTTCTTTGAGGACAGACAGAGGTAACTCTCTCACATGACCTTGTTACATTGCATTGAATCGCAATCGCACATTTACCCGATATGTGCGAATTCTGTTTGCCTTTTTGCTTTGGGCGCAGCTTGGACAGCTTGCCACAATCTATGGGTTGCACATAATCAAGAAATATTTGAGATTCACTTTCAGGAAAGAGACGACGACGCAACAAGACGATGCCAAACGAAAGTCCAATAACCAACAACAAACAACCAACAACGAACAATGCACAGGCACACACAACTCATAGATAAAATATCTTTGGACTTCTCATTGACGACGCTCTCATGTTGAAGCTGAAGTTGCAGTTGCAATTGCACTTCATGTGGAAAAACTGCAACGCTGCCAGTCGTTGCGGCAGATGTGTGGGCTGCAGAAGCAAATGAAATGCCACAGATTCGTTTGATAAAATGGCAGGCGACAAGTTGAGAAAGAAAAAGTGACTCAGCGAGTGGAGGAGATACAGACTACCGACTACCGACTACTACTGTCAGTAGCCAAAGAGGCGACTCGCCCCCTTCTACACACCTCCCCCCTCTCCACCTTCACCCCTCTTGAGACAACTTGAGTTTTGGCATTTGATGGTTTGCCTCTCTGTATGGCTGTCAATGGAGCCACAGATAAATCTTCAAGTTGTCAATGCGGCGGTGGAATCGAAAGAAAACAATGCATTACAGAGTGAGAGAGGAGAAAGGGGTCTCTAGTGCCAGAAAGAGTAGAAAGATCTAAGGAAAGACAGAGAGAGAGAGAGTCATAATTGGGCCATGGCAACGCATTGAAATGTCAGTAATTGATATGTTTACAGCTTTATTAACGTTCGCGTTTTCGCTCCTTTTGCTTAAATTCAATTAAAAACATATCATGCTGTGCGTGTGTAAGTGTGTGTGTGTGTGTGACAAAATATATAGACATGCAACAATTAGATGCTCCATTTGTTTGGCACGGCAATTCACTTTCGATTTCTTTCTACAAACGAGACAAACTTCCATTCGAATAAGACATCAGTCCAATTGTGGACAACTCTTGGCGACACTTGAAAAAAAACTAAAAGTTTGATACAATTTTATTAAGAATAATTAATTTTGTTGTTGGCTTCGTTCGTGTATTATTATTGTAAAGGATTTTTAGCAAACAGGGAATTGCATTTTCTGATATCGAAGAAACAAGTAGTGTTTATTATTAGCAAAAATTAACAACAACTAAAAAGAATTACATAAACTTTTCTATTATTTTTACCACTTTGAGGTGAATATTTTTTAATTGATTTAAAACGTTTAATTTAATTTTAAAACATAGTAATAATTAGTTAGAAGATGATGGAAAGAAAATCAAATAAAGTGATTTATAAAAGTATTAGCATTTTTAGCACTTTTCTCATCCCTCGCATTATTTTTCATATAATTCTATTGAAAATAGTTTAAAGTTGATCAAATAAGGCACAAACAATGAGTTGTACAGCCATTTTCCACCCTTGGGTTTCATTTTTTCCGAATCGTTGTCAATTTTCTACATTGGAAAAATAACTATCTGAAATCTTTATTAATTTGTATATTAATTAATTTATTTTATTTAATATATATTTTTTTATTGATTTAATAATTTATTTATTTACTTATATATTTATATATTTATATATTATATATATAATTAATTATTTATTTATTTATCTATTAATGTATTTATTTAATTATTTATTTAAATATTTATTTATTATTATTATATTATTTTAGATATTTATTTATTATTATTATTTTATTTTAGATATTTATTTATTATTTTTTATTTATTTTGGTTTATTTCTTTCTTTCTATATTTATTCATTTATATATTTCATTACTTATTTATTTCTATATTTCCCTACTTATTTATTTAATTATTTATATATTTATTTTTTTATTTAAATCTGCTAGTCACTTTAGAAATTCAGTTTACAATTGATTCAATGAAAAGCAAATAAAGTGTCACTCAACCATTTCCCCATTCCTGCATAAATTTTATAGAGATAATGGCCGAATTGCCCACTTACTTGTTCAATTTTGTCTTTTATAAATCAACACAATAAAATTGGTTTATTTCGTACTTTTTAGGTCATCGTCTAGTTATGTAAGGACCTCGTCCAAAGGTGTGTGAGCCATAAACTGGACACGAAAACCACTTTTTTAGTTGGCTTGACTAGCTAACTAACTGACTGACTTACTGATTGACTGAGTCATGGGTTGGCAATTGGGCAGACTCTAGACTCTATAGTCTAGACACTCAACTTTATGACGGCGGGTGCTATAAATAATAGAAAAATGCAACAATTAAATTGTGTGCAAACAAGTTTCACGACTGCAAGAAGGAAGAAACGAACCAAGAGGAGATCTAACGAGGCAGCCTTTGAAATGAAGTCAGTTGTTGGAATTTGCGAATGGTATCTGTGAAATGTCTCTAATTGTGCAACTATTGCACATTGTCGCGGCTTCTTTTTTGTTACTTTTACTTTACACACATTGCGAGACAAACGCCGAGCGATGTTTCCTGTGCCACAAACAACTGCAACAAGCAACAACAACAACACGGCAAGCAACTACAACAACAACGGTAACAAGCTCGACATGCACATGAACACAGTATTTTCTTTAATGATTAATTGACTTTTGCACTGTAGAAAACACGTTCGATCTTTGTTTTATCTGGTCGGAAAATTGCCTTTTAATTTCCCGCCACGCTGTTTCAATATTTATTCATTTGCAAATGTATCCATGTATCTGTATCCGTTGGATGCATTGGGATACACATTTAAATATATGTGTATAAGTGTATCTACATCTGTGTGTCTGGCCATTGTTTATGACGTTTTTATTCGTGTGTGCAGCTTTCGTTCGTGTGATTAATTTATTGTTCAATACAATTGCGTATGAATTATTGAGATACCGGTCAGAAAATGACATGCAACAGTCGCTGCCAATGCCGACATCGCCTCAGGTGGCCAAAAACCAAAAGATCTCCTCCTCTTATTGTCCAAATAAGTATTCCCGGATCCCCACCACATCCCATACTTCCATACCCAAAACAAACTGCACCAAAAACATGCATTTTTTGTTTTGTTTCTCATTTCATAAATATAAGCATCTCTGCACACTTTCACATTGAAAACTCAATGGCAAAAAGCACTGGGCCAGGTGAAACGTGCCAATGAGCTGAGACCTAACTCTAATACAAGTAATCTTTAATAATCATAGGGGTTAAATTTCATCAGATTGAAACCAACCATCATCAAGAAAAGACATGCAAACAGCTGGAAGTGCAACAACATGGGGTTTAAGACCTCAATTCATCGGTTTAATAAGAAGAAATCTTATTGAAATCGAATTAAGTGCTGACTATGAGAGAAAGAGAGAATAACGAATTTTTGCGCTTAAATATAAGTTTATTCTTTTAACTATTGATGCAAATATATTGAATATTAAATTGTTTAGTACAATTTTATATATAGTCTTACATTTACTTTTAATTCCTACATTCTAGCATATTTAAACTGTATATTAAATTGTGTTGATCAAATTTAAAATATAGTATTAACTTTCATTATATTTCTTTTATGTTCAACATATTTAAAGTGCATTTAAAATTGTTTTAAAAATTGTTTAACTATAAAATACAATATCTATCTAATTCTATTCGAATTTGTATAAAGTATTAAGTAGTATAGATATATATTTAGTTTTTAATTAACTTGTTTAACAGATCTTCTATGATATAGTCATTAAATTTAAATAAAATTGTAAAATCCTTTTTATAAAAGACACAGTACGTCTATTTCGCCAGTATCTGAATCAAAGTAATTTCACAGGAAATAAATACAGATAGTTGAACAAATTAGAATATTTTAAAATATATATATAAAGTCTGTCACACCTTCTTTATTGTCTTACACTCACTACGAGAATATTAAAACTGACCTCAAAAGCAGCTGCTGTTATTATTCTAATTTAAGGTCAACCTACTATTTGACAAGCACAATCAAAGGGAAGCCCCAATGTCCAATAGGAAACAGCTGCCACATTGGACAATTGGCTCCACTAGACAGACCAACACACACACTCAGATGTGGCATGTGCGTGGCAATGCAACCGAATGTCAATGTTGAGACTCTCTGGACTCTTGTCAACGACGCCGTTTTATTTTATGGTCTTCTAACATGCAAACTTTGACTTTGGCTGCAAAATTCGCGGGCATCGCGTGTCTTTGACAAGTTTAAAAAGCGGCTTCTAATTTAGTCTGTCTTGTTTTGTTGTTATTGCTATATTTGTCGTTGTTGTTGTTGTAGTTACCCCTAAATTAGTTGAACAAAAGTCGTAAACATTTGCTTTTGCATTTTAATTAGCAACACTTGAGTGTATGTGTGTGTAAATAGGGAATGGAGTTGAATTGTGGGCGGTCTCCGTATTGGTTGCAACAGCGATAAATATTCAAAATGCTTCACGTGAAAATTTAACACGTTATTATTACAACAACAACAACCAACATAAAACAAACAAACAACAACAGCAGCAGCGAAATGTGTGTTTTTGTCTACATATGTTTAATATTTCACAATGGTATTTTGGTTATTTTATGTTATTTTTTTTTGTTATTGTTGTTGTTCGTTCAAAAAATAGCGTGTCCGAGTAACGTTCAACGACCGACGCCAGGTGGCGTTTCTCTGCAATTTGCATTGTTAATTGTCAGGTAATTAAAGAAACCAAATATTCATATGTACATACGTTTATGAAGAGTGTCTGCCGATTGCATTGAAGCGCTCAAAATGAATGAAATTCAAATTGAATGGAATTGAAAGTAAAAATAAGCATTTTAAATATTTGCTAATGACAGTTAAACAAGGCCTAAACGAGGTAAGTGCTGTGATTGTGCTAGATGTGCACATCGAAGCAGAAAAGTGAAATTGAAAATGAAATTGTAAAGAGTTGAATTTGGAAACGATTTTGCATAGCAAATATCGTTGAATCGGATTGATTGGCAGTGTACTAAGATAGAAGACATCATGGAGGGGATCAATAAATTAATTTAAGTTAATAATTACAAATAAATAAATAAACAAGCCGAACAGTCGGGAACCCGACCATCATATACCCTGTGGCTCTACAGTGGTGAAATTTTCTGGACACATCAACCCCAATATACTCATTATGTGTGCCTAATATCAAGTCTCCAGCTACAAAACTGCTTTTGTTATGAGGTTTTGAGTTACAAAACTGCTTGCTTTATGAGGTTTTACTTAATTGTGGGCAAAGAGGGCGTGGCATCTAAAATAAAAGTAAACATGATCTGCCTGCAAAAATTACCAGTGCTGGGACACCAAGTTCAAGCTTCTAGCTCTAACCATCACTCAGATCCTTTCGTTCATACGGACTGACGGACGGACATGACTTCATCGACTTGGCTATTGCTGCTGATCAAGAATATATTATACTATATACTTTATGGGGTTGGCCACGCTTTCTTTCGCGTCTTACATACTTTTTTAACCTCACAGGGTATGATAATATTAGACAATTATGAAATTTCTTGTGTTGGACCCAACTCTTCTTCAGATTAGTGATTTAAATATCAGTTAAACTTGTAGCGCTGCGTAGAAAATAAATAAAGTTAGTAGTAAGTATTATTTTCTATTTTTTAATTTCAAAGGTTTCTTTCTTGTTCAATTAAAATTACGTTCAGCTTTGTCAATGTGACTAAAATAATAAATTATAAGTTTTGCTTTAAATGCTGAATACATAAAACTAAAAGGTTATAACTAAATTTTAATAAAAACAGACTGAATGCAACGACACGACAAAATCGGTCTGTCAATTTGTATTGATTAAGATACTTCCCCCTACCTGCCACACCTATTTGTTTGGGTAATAATCTTTTGATAAATTCATAATTATTGTGTTATCTAAGCAACTCATTTTTTTTCTTTGCATGCCTATAGATTTATAGTTTAAAATGGTGTCCTCAAAAGGTGTTAAAAAATTAACCGCTTTCCCGTGAGCTTACACAAAAATTTCTAAAGCTTTTCACTTCGAGAAGTT
The DNA here is from genome assembly GCA_958299025.2 of Drosophila histrio. Lineage (NCBI taxonomy): Eukaryota > Metazoa > Arthropoda > Insecta > Diptera > Drosophilidae > Drosophila > Drosophila histrio. The sequence goes on from OY729166.1 coordinate 25,434,074, forward strand.
CTCTATGATTTCTGGTACTTGGAGCCATAGTATTATTTTTACACATCGTTCAACAATTTCTACATCGAAATTTTTGCTTAACGAAGACTCGCACACACACACACACACATAGAGTGGGAATTTGGAACTGTCCAAGTCATTTGCATAGCAACTTTTGCAGCCCGCGGCTTGGCAGTGTCCATTAAGAATGCAATTTGCAAAAATCGCCGGGAGGCTGACAAATGGTTGCAACGTCTGCAGAGCGGGGGGAAAACAGGGGAAGCATATGTAGCAAATGTTGTTGGAGAGTTGTTGAACAGTGTCGAGGGGTCCACTTGATGGCTTGTTTATTAATTTGTCAAGACTTTTTGGGCTATGCGCCAAAACTGATGGGAGAAATTGCAGCAGGCAGCAGGTGAAAATGTGAGAATGATCAAAAGCCCGTTAGAAGCAACAACAACGATAAATGGCAGGCAGTTAGGCAGGTCGACAGGTAGGCAGTCAGGTAGGAAAGTAAGTCAACGATTTCTGTGTGTGTGAAGAACTTGATGATTTGGTGTGCCAAAAAAAATAAATAAATATAAAAAAAGAGCTGCATTCGGAAGTTTCACTTGACCAGTGACTTTCCCAAGGTGGAAATGTCAATTGGTGGACACATGGCGCCGTCGAATTACGTGGGAGTCGCTGTCTACTAAATTACATGATATAAATTTCATTTTAGCTAATGGAAAACAGCTTCGCCAAGGAGCCAAAAATTGCTACAGCAGTCCACATTTCACATTCGCTGCTCCCCAAACCGGCGACAGTCGACACAACTGACCATAGGAGACTAGACAGCAGAGACAGTAGCCAAATGACGCCGCCGCCGCCACCTCCTCCTCCTCCAGCTGTTAACTCCGCCTCCGCATTCCGTTTTCCATTGCATGTTAAGGCAGTTGTTGCTTCTGTTTCAGCGCCATGGAGACAAGTGAATGTGGACTCGGACTATGAAGACAACACCCGCATTGATTTGACTTTAGCCTCAACAAGTCTACACTCTCCACTCTCCATTATCTGCCTCATCATTTGACTTGCAACATCTCCTCCCACTCCTGCCTCCTTAGTCATTTCTCTACGTCTCTCAACTTTAATGAGTTGATTTTTATGTTTGTCTCGTCTGCTGCTATTGTTGTTGTTGTTGCTATTGCAGTTGTTGTTATTGTTGCTATTATTGGAAATTGCAGTTGGGGCCAAGGTGAAAAGTCCATCGTCTGGGGGTTAGCTTAATGTTAATGTTAATGACGTTTTTAAGCGACATCATGACTTAAAGCTGAAGTAGCTGTTGATTGTTGTCTTGTTGCTGTAATTGTTGCTGTGATTGCATTTACAGGCAATTTAATTAATTTGGCAGTCAGTCTCAACTGTTTTTTCTACAAGGTGCTCATTTAAAGCGGAGCAAGTGCAATTGATCAATACAGAGGGATAAAAGAAAGAATTTAAAATCCAATAAAGAAAAAGCAAGGCTTTTATTAATTAAAAAATCATGTTTCAATCTTGATGGTATATCCTTTGCATAATTTTCGTCACTTTTTATACTCGTTGCTTTAAATAAATATAACACTATGAGAGTGATCTGTATAATCCAAAAACGAACAGTACAAATAATGATATATTTGGCTCAAATGAATAATAATATAATAAATGAATAATAATATAATAAATAAACACGTAAAGAAATAACTTGATTAATGTATAAATAATAAAATAATAATTAATAAAGATTAAATTAATTTTATATTTTTATTATTATAACCGATTTTCGTTCTCTTTGTTTTTAATTGATTTCATAATTTATGATCTTTACATTTAAGCTTCTTTGCTTAAATATTAAACAAAAAGATACCCAATAATAAGTATGCCAAATAAAAGTCTTAGTTGCCTGATTAAAATTAATGCACAGCTCTTAAAGCTGCTTCACATATCTATCCAGTGTTACAACTGCACTTCCTTATTATCTACCTAAAGTAATTCGTCTAAAATGACCTGAATTTCAACCCATAATAATGCACAATTTACACTCTATTCCAATCTGTGGAGTCTCCAAGCTAGTTTCATAGAAATTCCCACAATTTAGCATAGTGCAGACAAGCCTAACATACTTTTAAGTACATATACTATCTTATACTATATTTCTCATATTTACAAACAATCAAATTTGTGCAACACTAGTATAATGAAGAGTTGTCTGGCATCCCCCTCTCCATTCTTCAGTCTTCCTCCCCCTAGGGGCCTACTCTTTAATGATGTGCGTTTTGTTGTTAACTACAAATTCGAAATTAAGGAAACGCCCGACACAAACTCAAAGCCAACTGACATAATTCCCAAGGAAATGTTAATGTGCATTAAACTACAGTTATGTCTCAATTGGCTTGAAAACCAGTTTAAAAAGCTTAAATTAACTTAGGTTTAATGTAGGTAGAGAAAAAAAAACTAGAAAAACCTGGAGGGGAAACCTTTCCTGATTGCCATTCCCAGCAATAAATAAAAAGTTGGTCAGTGAAAATGAATTTCCTTTTTGGGCTTGACGAGAAAAACGCACAAGTAACAAAACTAATGTGGGGAGTGTTTGAAAGGATGCAAATTCCGATAAAAATTCAGCAAAAAATCTGAAAATTTCACAGGGTAGCTCACTATCTCTTTCTTTATATTTCCTTCTCTCTTTATCTCTGTTGGCCCACGCAGCCGACGTATGCTTAGGCGCCTAATGGAGACTTTAACTGAATGCGCCGACAGCAACATTTGCTCTTAGTTTAATGTGGCGCTTCAATTGTGTTTAATGGTCACGTTTCCTCTCCCCTCTCCCCTCTCACTACCACATTGCACCGCCTCTATCATAGGGGTGCCACTGCACTTTCCGTTCAACTGTCGCAACTTTGTTTGCTGTGCGAGTTTTTTATTTATGTGGCCTGCCGCCATTGGGGGCCACTTCATGAGCTCATTGCGCGCACGCACGCCTCCGCACCAGTGTTGTCATTTTAGCCATTTAATAGCTATTTTGAAATTCGAAAAGCTAGACAATTTTAAGAAATGCTACTAGCTGGAGGTCTGGCTATTTTTAAAAGAAATGATTGACTAATCTTCGTTGAAAATATATTGCGGGCAAACAAATTGAACATTTGCAATTTCTAGGCAGTTTAACCCAATTAGCTATTTTAGCCCGTCAAATTCTGGCAACACTTCTCTCCACACACACACACACAAGGAGAGAAAGAGATGGAGATGCCCCCTCTGGCTATCTCTCTCCTCTTGCCACAATCACTTTCCCCGCTCTTAAGTCATCACATACAAAGTTGCAATTAAAACGCGTGCAGTTCCCTTGTAAAATGCCAGTGGAGCGTGGAGTGGACGCCACTTCCAAGTCCATGGTCCATGTTATTTCAAGTTGCTGCAATTTGATTTACGAGTCGATTGTCAGCTGACCCCCCTCAACACTCTCCTCCGCCATCATTTCGATAAACAGTTGATGCTTGTTCGACTGTTTTATTTGTTTATGTTTTTTCTGTTTGTTTGTTACACAATATATCATTTCATATTTTTCAATATCGTATGTGGAAACTCGCTTTGCCCCTCTTCAGGGTCGTTCCATTTGGCGTCCAGCGCACTTGGCACGCAATTAGCATATGAATTTTGTGTTGTGTTCATCTTAAAGGTCTTCAAATGTCGTTTGAAATTTCATTCATAGCAACGATTTTAATGGGCTTGGCTTTACAATATCATAGCACACGCAAAAGATGGCCCAGAGAGACAGAGAGGGCAACACCTTGGCTTGGGGAGACTTAACTTCATGTCTGACCTTAGCATTAAGCTGTGTAATGAGTTGTAGACCATTCTCATTAACGTTAAGCGATATAGAACATAAAGGTTAAGCAACAGAACTTGTTAATTAATTCTTTATAAACTGTTCATGAGCATGGATTATGTCAAGGTATTTTTCTAAGAAAATTATGAATCTAATTCCATTTAAACTTGATAAACATCTGCAACATTCTTGCCTAATTTCTTTCACCCTTTGCAATTTCAAATTTCAAACTTCTTTGTCTCTATTAAATTTCTCCAGTGATCAGTATATTTTCCACTTGGAAAGCACCTGCTAAAAGTCTAACTAAAACACATCCATCAACACCTCGTGTCACAACTCAGGTTATACGGTTACCTGTCAGCCTACAAGTCACATTTCTCAGCTCGAAACTCACGCAGATAAAATACAGCCCAACTTTCCAATGACCCCATTATCCATAACACAAAGTGCGACTTCAATTCCGTTTGTACCTTATCTGGTGCAAAACCTGCACACACACACACACACACACACTTGTTCTCTTAACCCATTTACTTCGATTGAGTGAGCCACAGGGCACGCACATATTCATAAGTTATTAGCCAGGCCCTTTAGAAAGACACGAGGGTGGAGACTTGACACATAAATCTCTTTAATTACCTCACGCAACTTGAGACGCTGAATGAGTCCAAAAGGTGTCTCGCAAGCAGCAATTAATTAAAACAAGCGACTTGAATTAACTTAATGCTTTATCTTTCAATCAGAAAAGCGCCGTTGCATCATTAACTCTTTGCCAGCTGCTCTATAAGTTCCAGCTCTGTATCTGGCAATTGTTTGCCAGCAAATTACCCGAATATGTCATAAGAGACATACGTAGATGATAAAGATAACGCTCACCTGTAATGAGAGCCAAATTAAGAGAAAAGAACTTTAGTGAGGTGTGAATTTAAATAATTCTTTGGAGATAGAAAAAAGGAAATAGTATAGAAAAATTCAAAGCAAGAAAGCCAGATTTTCAGAAAATATGATGTAAACCAACTAATATAGACAGTTTAACTTCCCTGTAATGAACTATAAATATATCTTAAATTATATTTGAAAACATATATAAAGAAAATGTTGAATTTGTGTATTTCTGGTATCTAAATAGTAGACTACTCTTAGAATTAAGAAGACAATTTAATATAGAGAAAATAACATAATAAATATCATTATTTCAAAGGGAAGTTTTAGTTTTCCCATATTCTTATATACTTAATATATAAATAATAAAAGTTACACATATAATAGATAAATTAATTTTAAATAAATGAAATTTGTGATCTCTATTTATTTTGAATATTTCAAGTTTAATATAAACTACTTTCCCTTCTCAACTCTAGAAATTCCCAGGAATAAAAGGAAAAATCTGATAAATTGCCATTAATCGATTTAACAAAAATAGAAAGCTACATCGATCTAACAATATAATGACACAATCAAATGAAGTAATTAAAACCGGTAACTGTCACCTTTTTGATTACAGAACGCGAGTTCGAGTTCTAATTGAATGCGGGGTGAATAATGGGAGGCGGCGTGTTCCCCCGTGTTTGTGTCGAGCTGTTTACCTATGACCGTTAGATAAACATCGACAATGCAATGCATTTGCTTGGGTGTATAAATAACAGTAAAAATTGTATCCATGACTGCCATCATCATGATGCACGCATTTACACCCAAACACACTCCAAACACAAAATTGCTGAATCATGGCCACGCCTCGAACCGACATATTAAAGCGTGTAATTAGTTTTGGATAGACAGATATGCAGCTGACAGCTAAGGGGAGTCGAGGGGGGAGTCGACTAGACTCTGCATGGTGCTATTTTCTTCTTGATTGACTGACAGCCGACATTGTCAGTCGACGGAGCCATAGCCGGAGGTCAAGTGCAGTAGAAGCAATTGCTGTGTATGGGAAATGGTTTCTATTCTATTCTAGGCCTCCCCCATTCTAGGAGGTTGTTATTACTCGAATTGTCATAGTGATATTCCTTGTATGTTCATGGGAAACTTGCGCTGCACTTGGAAAAACATTAAGACAGCCCACAGGGCCATGGGCCAAGTGCAATGCCTGGTTTTCCCTTTAGTCTTTCGCATATGCTTTTACTTTATTTATCAGACTGATGCATGCAAAGCTGAAATCAATAACAATTAGTTGTCTTCCTTAATGGAGTGAGTGGGTGTAAGGGGGAGTGGGTGTTGAAAGTTGAACGATCTTAATGGACAAGTCACTCAAACGTCATTGAAAGCGGCTTAAATGGCAAGTAACAGACTTAATAGACCTTTAAAATTAGCAAGACATTCATCAGTTATTATCTTATGATATGAAATTGAATTCCTTAAATATAGATGATAAACTTATTTAATAGTTTAATTAATGCGTATTAATATGTAGATAATATCATATATTGTTTCAGCAATATAAAGAAAAGACTATATATTCTAGCCCCCACAAGGTATATTAATCGTATTATGAACTAATCTATATTTTTCTTTACTTTCAAAAATATTTTGTTTAATAAGAAAGTGTTGACTAAAAGTTCTAGTCTTCATTAGAAACATTAATCGTATTAATTACTAAAATACATTTTTAATTCCTTTGTAGACATCTGTGTATAAGAAATAATATCTCAAACCATTTCTTAACTCAATATTGACAATATCTTCTCAATAAGCTGTTAATGTAACACTATTAATGTTAATTGCACAACAAACGTAGTACAACTCTTCATTTCCCCTAAAGAATGTTGCACAACTTCTTTTCTTTGTTTTCCATTTGTCTTAATCCCACACAAATTCCAAATATTCAAGAATTAGACAAACAATAATCAAGCAAACATTGCAATTACTTTTAATTCCCTACATTTCTTTATTCCTCTTAATTATTCATTTGCTTAGCTATTCCAGAAACCATTTTTGAAATCCATTTAATTCTCACATGTGACAAAGTTGTTGGGAAACAACATTTTCAGAGTTGAATTGAAAAAAATTAACTGCAATTTATGCGGGTTGTGCCGCCCCCGTTCAAAGCTGTTGTTCACACAACGAACGCTGTTGGATTAATTTTTTATTTATTTTTTTCTTTTTATTTTGCTGACAACTAATTGAATTTCGGGAAACGATTGCAAAGTTCTTGGCGCCTTTTGTTGGCTATGACATCACTCCCTCCCTGGCAGTTTGCCTTCGAGTCTTATTTTTCTTCTTTATTTCTACCGAATTTTTGATTCATTCCCACAGCCAATTTCTAGGAGTGGTTGGTTGACGCTGTCGACTTGTAACAAAATCCTGTGTCGAGCTCAAGTCATATTAAATTGTATTAGCAAATTTATTGCATTTGTTAACAGACATGACAACATTTTCAATTGCAACGCAACTGCAACAAATAGTCGTGAGTGGAGCGAGGAGAAGGAGATGGGGAATTTAAAACCACGCACTAGAAACCAGCTGGAAGCAGTCAACACACCCACATGGCCAAAAGGGAGGAATAGGGGAGGCGGTAAATGGCGACAGCTTGACAGAAATGTCAAATTGGCAGGCAAAACAACAGTTACCAAATTTGAATGAATGACTTGCGAATGGCGGGCGAATGAATGGATGATTCAGTAAGTAAGTAAGTGAGTGAGTGTGAGTGAGTGTGTGAGTGAGTGTGTGAGTGTGTGAGTGAGTGTGTGAGTGAGTGTGTAAGTGAATGTGTGAGTAAATGTGTGAGTGAGTGCCTGTCGTAGTAGTCTTCTGGCCTATGCAAATGCATTGAGTCGATTGCCAATGCAATTGGCAAACAAGGAAGCAAAACGGCTGCCTGTCAATTGAAATGAAGGAGACGCCGGCGGCAACCAAAAGGTGGAGCAACTAAGATGCTGTTGCACCTCAAGAGGGGTAGAAAGAGGGTGGGAGGGAGGTAGACATGCCGCCAGCTAGACGCCACAACAACGATGGGGCAAATATTTCCACCAACAACAACAACAACTCTTGTCTAAGCAGAAAAATTAATGAAAATGCAAATGGAAAACGACGTTTAACGAAATAAACGTTTCAGCAAATGAAGCTTAATTGTTCAGGTGGTCGGTTAATTGGCCATTGAACTGGCAGCTACTCGTCTACCTGGACATGGGAACATTGGGCGTCTCTACATCCATAATTAGCGACACTCGAGATGATGAACAACATGTGAAGCACCCCAAAGACGATTCCGATAACCTCGTGACTGCAACAGCAACATTTACGCTAAGAGCATTAACTGGCCAAATGGCTGGGCGCGTTCCCTTAATGAGATCCCATTAATTTGATACGAGACTATCAAATTATGTTTTCGTCTAGCATGATAAATGAGCCTAGACCAAAATGCGGGTTTATTCAACAAAAGAAAAAGATTTAAACGATCAAAACACTGCGAGATCAATCAGTAAATGAAGTTCAATGTTAATTTGTCCATTTGAATGTGAAAGAAGATTGATTTACGTATACATTTTCGAATGATAAAATTACATAAATATGTAATCATTTATAACTTGAGAAAGGCAGCAAAATTAAATGGTTGTCGTAATACAAAAACTGCCTTCTATCAATACTTAATGCACAACATGATCTACTAATGTTCTCTCCTTTTCTAATGTACATCATCATAGTCTAACTTATTCTATAAGTTAATAGATCCTACCCTTATAGGCATTCAATTACCACGTTATGTCTATATCAATTACAATTAAATATCCAAGGGTTCTTTATTCTGGAAATACATTTTAGTTTATTTTTATTAATTGCACATGATCTTCCTCTGTATTCTTTCCACTTCTCACTTATCCAATCCCGAATTGGGCTTCGTGGCAATAACGCACTCCTCTCCACAGGCAGCTAGGACAGTGCACAGTAGATCCTTTCCATCGCCGAATTCGGTACGTAGGATACCGCCCAAGTCACCATCGGGCACCTTGAGATCCTCACGTATTTCGCCATTGTCAGACATCAGAGTTACAAATCCATCATCGCTAATATCTGTCAGTTGATAGTCCTCTCGCTTAACGTGCGGCACATCCATGTTGTGGGTCGATGGGCAAATGTCCTCGTACTTCTTCTGAGTGAATATATCGATGCCGACAAGATGAACCTTGGCATGTCCATGTTTGCCCGTCTTCGAGGTGGACATATCGACAATCTTACATGGACGTCCCTTGAGCATCACAAATCCATTTTTACGCAATGCCGAACATTGCATGGGGAATGTTTTCGATGCTCCCGAATCGACGGCATCGAATTGAACGTCATCATCATCGGCCATTCTAATAAAAGTTTTTTTCCTTTGTACTTTTGAAAAAATAGAATAGATTATAAAAAGAGATTTCCTATACTCAGCTCTACTGTGTGGAAAAGTGAACTAATGCCAGAATAAACACTTGACACTTAAGTCAACGTCAACTGAACTCAAGTAATCGATATATGAAAACTTGTATTCACAGAGTTCCCACCTAACGCATTGCGATAGAGTTGTCAGTGTTGTGAAATCGTGCAAAGTACTTAAAACTCCCACAACATTCATATTTATATGCAGTCGAATAGCTGCGTGTAATTTGAGTTCACAATTTATATTTCCTATAGTCCAAACTTGGTCATACTCGTTAAGTGACCGCAGCAATCTACATACGATTATCATTCGATTATCATACGGCAGTCATACGACACATCCGGCCCCTCTATCTCTGTCTCTACGATTGCATTGAGTCAGTGCGTGGGGCTTTCTTTTGTGATCTGCACGGCGAACGTGTTCAATTGTCTGATTAAGTCAAAAAAACTCTTTTTAGTTAAAAATTAAAATAATTGTGAAATATGCCAAATTCAATTTCAATAAATGTACAACAAGTTACATAGTCAAGTTTTCTACTGGGAATATTAACTAAAATATGGTGGGTTGGTGTAATTGAGAAATATATTAAAAATGTTATAAGTTATAGGGTTTTTAATATTATCAAGCCTTCTCAAGACAATCCTTCTTCGTAATTTTCTGCCTGTTTTACAATGCATTCCTCAATAAATAAATTTCTTTAGCATTACTTATATTTTTATAGGAATCATATAAAAACTGTTGGTAATTTATGAACCAATTCCCTATTAAACTGCATAAAAAACAACTGTTATGAGGCGATGTCTCCTTTTGAGACATGGAAACATCTGCAAGTTGCAATGTTTTCGGTAAAAGTTTATGTAAAAAGTGACAGAAGGGGGTGTGACGTTGACCGCAATGGCAATCAACTCAACGGCCACTTCACGCACTGCCAACAACAACAACAAGACGTAATTGCCGAGGGGGATTTACACACACACACTCACACACACATACACACATACACACATACACACTTACGCACAGCAGCCACAAAATGTGGGCCAATGACGTTGGCCAACTTGGTCGTCCACTTTAGTAATTAAAGCCATGGAAATCAGTGCAAGGTGTGCATAAGAAATGTGAAAAGGGGAAGAGAGAGTGCACAGCACTTGGCGCCACTTGTTGCAAAGTTAATGCCACGCCCACATTTTGATCACGTCGAGTGGAAAATCAACTTCCAGGAAGAGATTGCTTGGGGATTAACCTAACAAGGTGTGTCAGATATGAAGACCCCAAAACATGTACGTTTTCTTGAGTGTTCTTTGATTTATGCTATGGCAAGTACAGACGTACTTCAGTAAAAAGAAATCTAAAGGAAACTAACAACAATTCTCCAAATAATATTTATGAAGCAAGTCTGATACTTGTATATAATGAAAGAAACTGAAAGAAATATGTTGATAACGTTGTCTTTAGTGGAGTTTGAGTGTACTTCAAAGAAGATTACTTTACGAGAAAAGAAATGCCAGTGTAATTTCATAATCAATCAATAACTTCTTACCAAAAACTATAGTAATTGTATACCATAAATTATCCATCAGCTTTACATACCTGAAATAAATGAAGAAAACATTTGTTAAAAAAGCAAATCAATTATAAAAGTAATTTTAAAGAATATAATAATTTAATTGATGAGGAAAAAATCTTTTCTCAGCTTAAATATTTAAAGATATCTCAGAAATGCTAAGCCACATTTTTAGAGATTTACAACCAACAATCTGTAGCCCCAATAAACTGGCAAGAAATTTGTCTTTGTGGCTGCCATAAATCATCAACAGACCCAACCCAAAAGCCACTTAACCTCCATTGCATCTAACGTCAATTGCTTGTGCGCAAGTTTTTCCGAGTTATGCACAACGTGAATAATAAAGCCAAAACGTAAACATAAATTGAGCTTAAACATTCGCAAAACTTATTAAGCCTGACAAATGTGACAATTGACGGATTGACTATTGAGAGGAGGCCTACAGGCAAAGACGAAGCGACGGCTTTTGTCTGTCAGTGGTTTTAGCATGGCCTGAAAGCATTTGCGGTCCGGTGGCTCAAATTGTATGCTTGTTGTTTGATGGCTTAAATGTTAAATTGGTTTACTACTGCTGCTTGCAAATGCTTCGCAGCGACATTAATTTACAGTTTGTCAATAGCCAAAGAACATGAAAACTCATTAAAACATGCTGCAGATAAGCGGCAACAACGACAAGCAATAGCAACAAGACAACGGGCAATAAGACGCGGCTATAATTCAGTTGCCAGCACACAAACACACACACACACTCAACTGACACAGTCAACAATTTATTGACACTTTTAGACACTTGGACATTTTGTGTACCCTATATATATAATAATAAAAGGGGTATATGCAATCTATGCAAAGTAATTCATATAAATATGTTTAATCTGAACTGAAAATGAACGCTCGATTGGATAAATAATTTTATTATATTATATCTTAATTTAATACATTTATGTTGAACTAAATATGATATATTTAATCTTAAAAGTTGTTCACTTATGTATTAATATATGTATCATATTAACTTTCTAGTTAAAGTAATTTGTAATAGATTTAATTTTTAAAACATTTTATAAATTCAAATATAAATGTATTTATCTTTAAAGAAATACATAAACTTGTACACTTTAATTTTCGCAAATGTATGAAAATGTTTGCTCATATTTATAAATAACTTCTTTAGATTCCAGTTTCGATAAGCACAATCGATTGACTCATATTTCTTATTAGAGGAACTAAGTTCTTATCAATATAATATCATATCTTAAAGTTGTCACAAATATTTGCAATGTTTGCTCCACGAATAGTTATCTGATGGCACAAGAAATTGCTTTATGTTGCTCTTATCTTATCGATCCATCGACATATTCTATAGAGTTCACTAGGGTACGCACTTAACGATAATCTTACTGTCTATGTCGCCGACTGCCATTGTTATTGTTGTTGCATGTGGCAAGCAGGCGACACGTTTAAAAGTCGGCCGACGGATTGATGTGGCTTCACGTGGCCACAAATGTCCATATGTGAACTGAAAGCTGGCAAATGTTCTGCCAAAGTGAGTCACCACCAATGTTGTCACACCTCCAACCACCACTCCCCCGCTCTGTCGTCTATCAGTCAACACTCTAAACAACAACCCAACCCCTCGACAAATACGCGCTCAATGGCCGAATGAGCACAAAATTGAACCGCATGCAGCACGCAGTGAAGAAAGAAACTGAAACCGAAAAAAAACAACACAGACAGAAAGAGACAAAAACAAGCATTAAATGGAAGTGGCAACGTGCAGTTGCAAGCAACAAACTGACAGAAGCTTCGTCCCTGAAAAATATCGATTTCGCTGTTAAACTCTGTGGTTGTTGTTGTCTTCAGTTGATTCCTCTTCGCTCGTGTTCCGATTGTCGCTTTGCCACCAAGAAAAAGCAGAAGGCATTCACCTCATTTCCTGGACATGCGATAAACTGGACAAGCAGCTGCCCAGTCTCAGTTTGCAGTTCCAAGTTGCCAGTTGCCACGCCTAATAGCCATTATGGGCGTTGTCAGTTCAAGACAGCGGAAGATGAGACTGAGGATCATTGCATAATCAAGCATTATTGTATGGAGAGCTGCCACTGCTTATCTTAATACGAATCCAACTGATGAATGATGATCACAGCTAGGATGGCATTCAACTTTCCTTCTCAGCATGCTACACACTTATTTTTTCTTTTTTCAATTGATCTGTCGACTGCGAGTGCAACGCGTTGCAAGATAAATGAAAGTTCCTGCCAAGTCTTGGAAAAAATGATATATAAATAATAAGATAAGAATGAAAAACGAGCAATAATCGTTATGAATGCAGGAACACGTATAAGCGTTATTAATTCAAAATTACAGGCACAGGTTTACCAATGAAAATTAACTTTGATATTTATCGATTATTATCAACAATAACAAAAGTTAGATGAGGAATTTAACTGTTTGATTTGATAAAGTAAGCAAAATAATTTTAAATTTATTTTTCATTTTTACTTTACATTCAATACTTAAAAGATTCACTTTCTTTTGCTATGAATATAAATATTGAAATTTCTCTACCTTAATATACTTTTTATTACATTCTACAAAATGTAAACCAGAACTAGAGTTTTGCTGCATTTGAATCGAACGTTTTCTGTTGCTTTTACAAATGTAAATTAACAGTTTACCAATTCATGGTTATCAGAAATGAAGTCTAATAGTTTAATAAGTTTTATAAATTTACTAAAACTACTCAATTTGACGTATTTCTTATTAATCAACTTATCTCTTGAAGCTGTTCCCATTTCCGTAATTATTCCATTTAACTTCTACATAATTACACTACTATTCCCATCTGATAGCACTTTTTATGTTACTCCTATCCGGCATTAGATCACATTCATGTTTATTCTGCCCACCTTTTACTTGTTCAAATATTCCTTTCTCAAACTCTCAACCGATCATCTCTTTGATATCTTTCTAATCATCTTGTCAGGAGTTAAGTCGCCTGCCTGCTGGCAATGTGAACCAACCCAAATGCCATTCTGTATAACCATAGATCGGGTTAGAAGCATAATCATTATCAGTTAGCACATAATAACTGCAAAGTGCTCAAGTTGAAAACTCATCCCCGGAGGCACTTCGATGATTAGCGGCATCATAAATTGTGGGCTTTATCTGTGCAGCATGATCTCTGCGCAACTTTTTGCAGCGACAAAAAGGAAAAAGAAAATGTTGCGTAACGGTTCTTCAGCCACCCAGCTGCTGCTTGGACAGTTTCCCAGCCAGCTTCAAGTTTTTCCAACTCTAAAAAGCCATAAATGGCCAGCGCTAATTGCTTTGCTGTCCACAAAGTTGTTGTACTTTTTTTGTTGCACTTGGGCACATTATCGTTAGGCCACAATGTGCGCCTTTAGCACTCAGCTCTCAGTTAGTATATCTATCGCTGGCCAAATGCAAATATCAAGTCAGATATGCAATAATTCCAGTGATTGAACCAGGTATCAAGTCCAGTGTGTCCACAGGGGGAGGATTGGCAATCATCGATTGGACGATTGCTCGATTGCTGGATTGTTGATCGACCTGGGCTGGCCCTGGATGCCTGGGGCCCAACACTTTTGGAAAGTGCGCGATTGCATAAGTAGGACAACAAGGCGTTCCTGCAACATGCAACCTGCCTCAAATTTGGGTTATACACTGATCAAAAAAATGCGTTGCATAATTAAATATTGTGAATTTAAGCCTCGAAAGCTCATAGTTTATACAAAAATCAACTTTAAACGAAGTTAACATGAATATAGTAAATAAAAGTACAAAAAAATACATTTTAAATTAAAAATGTCATACGTTTAATTATATTTATTTTAAATATTCGCAAAGTTTAGTAATTTGTATTTAAATCAACATTATAATTATTATTTTTATTATTCTATTATTATTATTTATTATATTTTTATTACGTTTTTAATTTAATTAAATATTTACTACAATTATTTCAGTTAAGTATTTGTCTAATTTAATTAAAATTTCTCATGTAGCGTGGATTTCACGTTTAAATAGTATTTATTTTAAAATAAAAATACTTAATTTAAATAAAGCAAATATTTAAACTAAATATAAGACTTACTTTATTTATTAAAATAAAATATAACGTATTTGTATCTAATGTTTTTCGATAGTTTAATGAAATATTAATATTAATATGTTCCATTTGAAATAGAAATTTAAAATCTATTGTGCAAACTTGAAGTTAAATAGAATTGAGTAGTGTAAGTACACTTGTTTTTTTCTCTGTGTACACTTTCTCAGTCCAGTCAGGGCCAGGAAGCAATAACCCAGCACTTTTTCTTTTTGTTTCTCTGCCCAATAATTTATGGGAAGAACTTTTGATTTTATGCTTGAAATTTGTGACCCATTTACACGTTTCATTCTCACGAGTGGGCGACCTGCTTCCCTCCCCTTTTTTCCGTATAAAGATTCAATTTAAATGTCAGAAAATGTCACAGAGATCTCAGCTATGTGGCTGTTTTATGTGTCCCCTGATAGATTAACCCGCCCATCGAACACTTCCCCCCTTTTATGCCCCTTGCCACACTTGAATAAGTTGTGAACAAATGTGTTGCATTCTCAGCTTTTATTTTTTGGAGCTGCTAAAAGCAACACGTTAAAAAATGCAATTAAATTCTTTAGTATCTGAAGTAGACTTTATCGTTTTGTTTGTTTTCACAGTGTTCCACCCATTGTGAATGATTTTTTCTGGGTGTGGCTTTTTCTTGTGAATTAAATTGAGACATTAAAGACTTGTGCAATTGAATTTGTAAATTGAAAACTGTTGAATTGCAATTTAAGAGTGCAAAATAAAGAATTAAGCTGAAACATGCTAGGGGAGGTTAAAGTGCAAAATGCTGTTGGATTTTCAATAAGAGTATGGTCAATGGATTGCCTAATAAGTGAAATAAAAGTTTTTAATGGAAATACATATATAGGAGATGCAATTGCAATACTTTTATTAATTATAATTATATTATGTTTTATTTTAAGATACATATAGTAGTCCATTTCAATCTCTATTTTATCTTATAGATATTGTCAAAAATCATAATCTAATTAAACTCCTCAATTAAAACAAAAACAAGAGTAAAAAGTTAAATAAAGGAAACATATTGTAATGTATTGTAATAAAAATGAATAAAAAGGGTGTGCCTCAATTGTTAAATACAAATATTTTTCCAAAACGGAAGCTACGAAGGAAAGTAGAAAATAAACCATTAAAATCTTTAAGAAACACGAAAAGAGGCTTGCCCATGCTCAGTGGGATGTGCAGTTAATTAATAACCAATTTATGGACAATAAAGCAACATTAATAATCATAACAATGATGGCAAAATAAGCGACTAATAGAAAGTCATTTGGGCAGTCATAACTTCTCAACATAACACATTTATTTAGGTACATTAATTTTCTATAAGTACAACCGTTTACTTTTCCTATTTGCATATTGAAAGCAGACATAAAAAACCTGAGGATTAAGTGTCGACATGGAACAGATCCTTGTTTGTTACCCGAGAGTTTAATGGATAATCCATTTCAATTGCCCACTTGCCACAAGATTGAATACCTCATTTAAACGATTTATGGGCTGTGAATGGCTGGTGAAAATTGTTTTTGTATTGTTTTTTTTATATTACTTGTTGTTGTTTTATTATTATTGTTATTATTTTGGTTGTTTGCTGGTCAATCCGTTAAAAGGATAATCACCGTACGGTCGCAGCATGAAAAATGAATGTTGAACCCTCGCAGCGCAGTCTCCACCTGAACTCCCTCCCCCCCTTTTCAACCCTCCATTCACACGTTCGCGCAATTTGTGGCATGCAAACTTTCACATGGCGGACAGGCAAATTAACAGCAGCAACAACAACAACAACAACAATAAAGAGTCGTAGCTGCATTTACGACAACAAAATGCCCCAAAACACCCACAAACTATAGACGCAAAGTTGGCCTATACCAACTAGGTCCAAACAGCAAATGAAAGTGAAGTGAAGTGAAGAATTGATGGACATGGTGTGTTGACTTCAACTGCAACTTCAACTCCTAGCTAAAGCTCCAGTTTAAGCCCAGTTAAGAAGGCGGGCACACATTCACATGACAAAGCAGGCAAACAAATGCGCAAGCTCAAGTAGAGTCGACTTTTAATTTATGATTCAGCTGCAGGAGCTGCTATCGATGATTACAATGAAGATAACTATCGAAGCGTAACGCCCTGTCGCTGTTCCCAAAAACTTCCTAAGTCTATGCATGGCTATTGATTCTCCTTCCCCTCCTCCGCTGATCGCTCGACATGGCAGCCATGAGGTGGACTGCCCAGGATCGAGCCCACATTTGTTATCGCTTTGTGGCTCTAATGCTGCCATCGTCGTCGTCGTCTGATTTGCTTAATTGCATAAATTTTTATTTGCTCGAGTCGATGGTGCATGCGATATGCAAATGCCTAACTCAAAAGCCCACAGGCAGCTTCCGAAAAAAAGCGAAAAGTCGCGCATTAAATCACACACAGAAATTGTAGCAGGAGCTGCCTAGCCAAAGTCAGACTCAGACCAAGACCAAGACCCAGACTCCATGACGTTGTCTCAGCGACTTTCGCTGCCTTGGAAATGCCCAAAAAAAAATGTATGAAAAGCAGACGAAAAAAGATCCATTCGAGTAGCTCAAAAGTGAATACCCTGCAAAAGGAAATATTTAAGAAAATTTTTATTTACACAGTTAACATTATCTGGAGTGTATATGACATACAAACGCAGTAAATATTTCAAATAAAAGTATGTTATAAATTAAAGATTTCGATTATTTTTAAAATTCCTTTATTAGAAATGATAAATTACAAGAGTTACTTATTAACCAGCGCTACAAGTAACAACCTGTAAATTAAGGCACTAGTCACAGTGGTTTAATAATTAGACAAAAAATTTCCTTTATATTAACAACTTAGATTTTTAAAAACACTTATTTATATTTCAATCTCTGAGATCGTCAAGCTATATCTACACAATAAAATCTATATATCCTTAAATATAAGCATATTCTCACATTTATATTAACTCTTATCATAGCTTTTGAATATATTCCATATTTACAGGGTAAACGCAAATGCAAAAAAATTTAACTAAATCGAAGTTTAAGCCCGGCATAAAGAAATTCTTCATAGCGTGTGAATAACAACAAATGCCACAACAATAATAGCAAACAACAACAGCAGATGGGCTTTAGCTATTTTTTTTTCCAATTCCAAATTTGACAGTCAGCTTTTGTTAGACGTTGCATCCTACAAACATTCGTGTGGGAATTCGAAAAATTTGCAAGTTGGACATGGGCCAGGGCCAATGCTTTATTTCTTTGTGGCCTCACAAAGGTCATTTCTATTTATTTGTACTTTTACTTTTGTGTAGCAGATTGTGTGATGAGGATTTCCGTTTTATGGCAGACTCTTTAGAGTTTTATTAGTAATTGCTTTTATTGCGAGCTATGTACAATTGGAAAGTTAGATAATTAAACGATAAAACACTTGTAGTTAATCAACAATAGATCGATTCTTTCATAGCAAAACCTTTGATTCATTAGTAAATTAAATTTTTCTGTTACATTGAAATGCAAAATCAGAGTATTTATAAATCCAATCCTCCATAAGATCCCATAATTATATCTTAAATTAAATAAGAATATTCCGTTGACTTCTCTTCACTTAAAAAGTGTAAAACTCACACTTCAAGTGTTGTTGCTTACAAGCAAGGGAAATGTGAATAATTTGTGAGCTCATTAAATGAATTCTTTCTCATAAATTTGAACTCCTGCTTCAACATTTACTGCAACTCATTCGAAATTCCAAACCGTCCGTTATGCGTTTTATCTCCCGGAATGCGCAGTAAATCATAGCACATAAATGGACTCCTCTTGCTTATCTGAAACTTGGCCCCTATGTGAACTTCATGCTAAAGTTTATCTGCAATTTCTTTGGCGCACTCAAAACTATTTTTAAAATCCCCCAACAAGAAAAACAAGAACTTGTACATACAAAAAAATTGTTCAACTTCAGATGAGAAGACACCGCCTTATCGCTGGAGTCTTTTGAAAGCTACAACAATAAAAAGAAAACAAAACTTGTGGTTCAGAGAGCGTTGGGAATGAAGCAAAAGAGACCAAAGAGCAGAGCAACAATTAAAGATGAGGCCAAGAAGCAAACTGACGATTATGAAAAACAAGTCGAAAAGATACAGGGGAAAAAGATGATCGTCAATTCGTGGCTCTCCCCATACATTTTGAGCAACTGCAACTGCAACCGAGTTGATAATAAAAATGGATCACTGCGTGTTCTTATACTATTCATAGGTCTTGTGGATGTTTCTGCTGTTGTGATGGAAGGGCTTTTGGGTTTATTTTTAGTACGCGCTGCAGTTTTGCTTTGAAATGTATCTACAAGATACAGCAGCTAGCCAAGTGCCAGGCCCAGGCCCATCCCATAGTCAACGTCAGTGACAGCGTGCCTAATTCAAGAAAATGAAGACGCGCATATCCCCAAGAAAACACAGATACATACAGTAACACACACACACACACATTTACACGCCAGCTAGACAGATTCCCAGATACAAAGATACACAAAAATAGTTGCACATTCTAAAGATAATGCATTGAAAAATGCAAGTGTCGCCATTGGCTTGGCACATTTCCAGTATGTGTGGCAGGCATTGAAGTGGCATTAACTGCATTTGTGGCATGAATATCTACTGTACGTATCTATGTATCTTATGTACGAGTACTCGTATCTTGTAGATACTCCTTAACAGCTGACGTCGAATAGCACTTGAGTTTTATTAATGACGTCGATTAATGCCGCAAATTCTACAGCTGCTCCTTCCTCCACTCCTTTGGGATCCATAGAAAAACAGCAAACATTTCCACGCTAATTGCAACTATTTTTTAACAACAAACTTTGACAAAGTTTTTTGCAACAACGTCGTGTCCCAAATAGTTTTTCGTCTGCATTTGACAATGGAAATGTTTTTTTTTTGGGGATTATTTAAATTTTAGTTGCTGACCTCAATGCCGGCGTGTAAGAAAAATCTTTGGGAATTTACCATTGAAAATTTGTGTAAGCGACAACATTTTCCGCTCACGTATTTTTTTCGACAATACAAAGACTAACGAGGCAAAACAAAAGTGTCATAAAGAGCTGTAATTGTAACTGACTATATATTTTATTTTATATTTGTGTATTTATATAAATTCTTAATAGTATAAAATTATTTACCGTAACTTAAGTTTACTAATAATTACATATACATTCTATCACAGTATTCAAAGTACTATATTTATATTTTTTTCATTAGTTAGTTATGAAACTTTAACTAAATATTCTTCCTGAGTTGCCTAAATTTTTATATTTAAATGTTAATAATAATTATGACAATATTAAAAAGTAAAGCAACTTAATTTAACAATAATGAATAGTGCTTGTGAAAATTCGATTTTTCTAGAATATTCTAAGCTAAGAAAACCAAAACGTTCTTTGTCATAATTATAATTCACACAATCTGTTTAAAAATACTTTCCAAATGAATTCCCAAGTTACCTCAAAAGAAAACAAAATTCCAATTAGTTTACATAACATGTACATTCAGTTTTTTGCAATTCCTTTTCAGCTTTGACAACACCTTCAAAATATGTTAATTTTTAACAACTTAAGAACCAATAAAAAACATTCCAATGCTAATGCATTGAAATTCGTCAACCTTTTAGGCTTAAACGTCAGCTTATAAACGTTTCGTTTTGCACCAAAATAAAAAGAAGCAGATTATTAAATAAAGTAATTATAATTATTATAAAAAACAACAATAATTTAAGCTGCGCCCCTTCAGAATGCGTTCGTTTACTGTTTGTGAATTATGCAAAACTATTTGGACAACAAAAAAAAACGACAACAGCATCGAAAGCATTAAAAATGCGAATGAGAGTGCAAAGGGGAAACAGAAAAATTGTTAACCGGTTTGAAATTAATTTGATTTTTTTTTATACTTTAACCATTACAAGGTTAATTTCGTATGCAAAAAGGCAAAGCAACGTTGACAGAAACATTTTAAATAGGGTCCAAGTCTGAGACTGCGAGTCTTTTTAGCAGATGAGCACTGCCAAAGTAATCTGCTAATAAATTCCAACTGCCAATTGACTTTGTGACCAGCTATTGGCATACATAATACATTAGCAGCTTTGCAACATTTGACACACTTTGTAGGCGTGGCACAGCGCTTGTTGGTCTACGCCTACTTCAACTCCTTCTCCATCTTCTCCTCCATCGTCGAACATGCAATCAGTGAAATTTACAAACTCCGCCCGTAAGTCACAAGTGCAATTTTTAAAAGTGCATTTCAGCAAGTTGCCTCAGGAATACCCTAACTTGAGACAAGTTAAATATCAGATATATAAATACATAAATCTTACTATGATTCAATTTTAAAAAAGAACAAAAATAATTTCCATTACAAAATTGTATATTTCTGTTATATTTAGCGATATTATTACTTCGTAAATTCGATATGGCTAATATATCAACATACAACAAAACACAAAAATACTTGGACAAAGTCAAGGAGTTAGACTTGGTATACAGCTTGGTATACAGTTTCAGGAGATGCCAATCTCCCTTAGCAGTTCCATTTGAGTTAGCTTACTCAACGATCCAAATTTGTACTCTATGTTGCGCTGCTAGATCCAGTTGAGAATTCTAAAGCAGCAAAATAGAAAAAACGCCCGAAAGTTGAGCTCGCCTTTTGGGTGTTATTGTAGTTGCCGTAACTGAGTTTGCTGTCCATCGGTCTGTTGCGTTTTCAGTTATAGTTAGGTAAATCATGCCCATGTTTTTACTATGATTCAATTAAACCGGAAACTCATTTATTAAATGATTTATGTTGAAAGATTTAAATACTTAGTTAGCGATATTTAAATTAATATCATAAATTACGAAAAGAACGCAAGATTTATATGAAAGATGTCTTTGTTAATTAGAAGATACCATCTTCGTTATATTTAAACAATTTGGGGATAACTTCATACAACCTAGGTCTTTCCTACTTATCTTTATGTATAAATAACTTTGTCCCGACCGACTCACCGAATGACTAATCATTGTTAACTAAGATCTAGCAAGCTCGAATTTTCACACAACATATTTGAGACTTCTTTTTCGTATTGCGAAATTTCAACTGCACTTGGATCAATGTTATATAAATATAAATTGTTTAAAATTATTATATATATAATATAATATATGTGAACTATATTATTGTTATTTTACGACAAACAGTTTAATATATGTTTGAAATAAATTACTTATTAAGAACTACTCTCCAATCGCTTTTTATCAGAAGTAATAAAATAATTTATAGAAATATTATTATTATTATTATTATGAAAGATACATTAATATTTTTAACGCAGTTTTGTTTGCTTAGAGAAATTGCAAGCATGTAGTTTCCATTTAGAACAACAAATTGCATTACAAATTGTAGTAAACTACGATAAGAGTATAAAAACAACAACAACAACCACAGCTGGCTGTGCGTGCAGTTAAAGTAA
The DNA here is from genome assembly GCA_958299025.2 of Drosophila histrio. NCBI lineage: Eukaryota > Metazoa > Arthropoda > Insecta > Diptera > Drosophilidae > Drosophila > Drosophila histrio. The sequence goes on from OY729166.1 coordinate 25,456,427, forward strand.
AATAAGAAAAGCTAAAAAGCGATGCGGAAATGCAGATAAAACCTTTGGGAAATTAATGAGCTGCAAACAATGCGGACATTGTTAAGAAACTCTCGCTGTGGAGGCGATTGGGGGCGGATACTACACAATATTTTGACACAAAATGCCAAGGAGCAGCAGCACCTCCAAAAATAACTGCAGGAAAAATCCCTCAAGGAAAAATTAGATATGTTCGTTGGAGTATTTTGTTGAAATCATCAAAGAAAAGTAAAAGTTGAACCCACAAATTCATTTTCAAGCGACTTAATAATGATGATTATGTTGCTGCTGCTGCTGATGATGATGATGATGATGTTAATAATAATAATGATATCGCAGACATCAATCAAATGGCAAAAGCGAAACGCATCAAAAGCAATCAAAACAAAACGGAAAATGTGTGAAAAATGCATAAGGGAGAAACTGAGAGACAGAAAGAGATAGTGCGATAAAAGGTGGGTCAAATATTGCGCCACCAAAGCCCCAGCTAAACGGTTCGCTTTTCATTTTACACCTTCCACGAAAAACGGCAACAACAACAAAAACAACACAATAACACAATTCTCCCTCTGCCCTCAATGATTTTCCTGCTGTAAACAATTCAAAAGGAGGTCAACTATATTGGCACACAAATCGGGACTACAACTACAACTACAACAATAAGAAGCACAGTTTATGGCTAAGTTGATTGTTGTAAGTGCAAAAGATATTGCTGACTGGGGCTGCCAACTTCTCGATAATTGCAAAATTCTTAAGTGCTTCCATTTGCCAAACGAGGAAACGGAGGAGGAAGAGGAGGAGGAGAAGTTGCCAGTGGGAGGGCATTTACTCAAATACTAAACAATTTCCTCAAATGAGATTCGTTTGATGCATTCAAAATGGATGTAAACAAAAAGTTATTTACGCAATTGGAATATGTATAGAAAACTGAGAGGGGAAAGAAATAAATATTCTGAGTGCTGATAGACGATTTGTATTTACTGAGGTAAATGTTGCGAAATTCATTACTGGATTTATACAGTTAGCGTGAATGTAGTAAACTCAAAGGAGGAACTCGATGAGTCACGCATCGTTGAGATCGCCAGCCATGCAATTAAAGCAACGGATCGAACAATTATCATAACAAAAAATATATACATATGTATAAAGTTGTTAATGAGAAAACAGATCTAGAGATCTATAAAGAACTAGAAGTTTATGAGATGATCTCATGTTGTACTATAAATAAAACGAGTTTAACTAAGAAATAAATATGAAAAACATATCGATAATATCTATTGTTATTTCACTGTTTTCTATTTAATAAAAAGTCGGTTTTAGTTTGTATTGTAATTCACTTTGATTTAATTCTTATTATTTTATGCACGCACAACCAGCCTCTTTAACAATCGCAAAAGAATAAGAAAGAAAGTTATCGATAAACATAAAACAAGACAGAGCTGGACAGTGTGACCATGTTAGTTTTGGTAACATATTCCAACACGCCCCCTCAAAATTAACATTTCAAATATTCATTAGTTTATAATATGCTGGTGTGCATTCTGGGGAGTTACAATATAATGATCCAGCATTCGCTGCGTGGATTGGGGAAAACCCAGAAAAACCCAATCAGATCATTCTTAATATATATGATTTCTTAACTTAAAAATGTTTTACTTCATGTAAATTATAAATTAATTTTTGGTAATATATCATATTTCATTATCAGTCATTTATGTTAGGTTAAATTAAAAACATAGGACTTCATTTAAATTTCTTAACGTTTCAGATTATTTCATATTTTCAAAATTATTTTAATTAAATTAATAAACAAAATTCATAGTAAGCCCATTTGGCTTCTTAGGGCGATGAATCTTCCTGTTGGCAACGGTTTGGTAAGGATGTCAGCGAGTTGATTTTCTGTGGGTATATACTCAATAGAAACAATATTATTCTCGACCTGTTCTCTAGAAAAGTGGTATTTTATATCAATATGCTTAGATCTTTTATGGCATGAGGGATTACTAGCAATGCTTATGCAACCTTGATTATCTTCGAATATTTTTATAGGTTTTTCAAGTTGTATATTAACACTTTCTAAAAGAGACTTTAGCCATAAGGCTTCTCTAACAGCTTCGAACAAAGCCATATATTCTGCTTCAGTTGATGAAGCAGCTACTGAAACTTGCCTTTTTGTATTCCAACATATTAAGTTGGAGTTAAACATTTTAAATATATAACCTGTGGTACTCTTTCTATCATTTTCATTCCCACCCCAATCAGAGTCAACATAGCCTGTAAATATATTTTCATAATTTGTATTTTTCTTGAAAACTAATTTCATTTCAATAGTTCCTTTAAGGTATCTTAGAATCCTTTTTAAACATTGCCATAATTCGGCGTTATTTTTATTAGTGTAGCGACTTAAAATATTGACAGCAGTAGTAATGTCTGGTCGTGTACATAACATAATGTACATTAAACAACCAATTAAATTTCGACAAGGTGCATCATATTTTTCTTCAGAGTTCAATAGTTCATAATTAAGTTTAGTTGGGAGCGGTGTACTGACTGCTTTACAATCCTCCATTTTAAATTTACTTAAAACCTTTTTTATATATGCAGATTGACTTAAATATATTTTATCTTCACAGATCTCTATCCTCATTCCAATAAAATACTTAATTTGGTCCATATCAGTCATTCTGAATTTTTCCATTAAATACATTTTAAAACTATTCATTCTTTCTAAATCTGAAGTAGCTATCACCAAGTCATCTACATATAGTAGTACATATATGTTCTTCTTAATATCGTTTTTATCAAGAATATATATACAGCGGTCAACAGGTGAATTTACAAATCCACATTCTTTTAATGCTTTTTCGAACACTTCAAACCAGCATCTCGCTGCTTGTTTAAGTCCGTAAATTGCTTTATTTAATTTACATACTTTGTCTTCACTACATGACACTCCTTCAGGAATTTTCATGTAAATTTCTTCTTTTAATTCAGGAAGGCAGTTTTGACATCCATATGATGTACTTTGAAACCATATTGATTTGATATCGACATTATGAAGCGAAAACTGGAAATTCGCGCAACTGGTGCAAATGTTTCTTCATAATCAATTTGATATTTTTGGGTAAACCCACGTGCAACTAATCTTGCCTTATATTTTACAGGGTTTCCCAATTCATCGAATTTTAAAGTAAACACCCATTTGCTGTCAACAATATTTTTGTTTTCAGGCCTTTTAACAATACACCAAGTATTATTTAATTCATGGGCATTTAGTTCTACTTTGATAGCTTCTTCCCAAGAACGCCTATCACTTCTACTCTGTATTTCTTCGAAGGAACTAGGAACATCATTCAGAATGGTGCAAGCATTTAATACATAATTATTAAGATCTGTGTCATCTTCATTATAAGAAAACTTTGGTAAGTTTTTCAATCTGTTACTTCGTCTAGTCGTAACTTCAATGAGTTGTTCATTACTTTCATTTTCATTAGTATTAAGAGGACTTTGCTGTTTTTGTCTGGTGACCGTACTCTCATTCCGGTTTATTTCGTTGAATTTCTCCTTACTGTCATTCAGAAGTTCTACGTGATCATCATCCTTACTCTCATTCAGGACATCTGTTTGGTCATTTTCCTTACTATCATTCGGGAAATTTAATTTATCAGATTCATCATTTTCCTTACTCTCATTCAGGATTTCATTATGTTCATTTTCCTTACTCTCATTCAGGCAATTAAATTGATCACTTTCCTTACTCTCATTCAGGAATTCCAGATCCTTTACAACAGCTCTAGAATTGACCATATTTGATTCATCTATTATTACATCTCTTGCAACAATAAATTTTTCATTACTTGAATCCCATAATTTAAAACCATTTGGTTCATAACCAACAAGTATGGTTTTAAATGATTTTTCATCAAATTTCCTCTTTCTATTTTTATTATGAACATAAGCTGTTGACCCAAATATTCTTAGATGTTTTAAATATGGCTTTCTATCATGCCACATCTCATATGGTGTTTTTGTGCAATTACCAAGTGCTCTACTTGGAATTCTGTTGGTAATATATGTGGCTGTTAACACAGCTTCGCCCCAGAAGGTTTTATCTAGTTTGGCACCATTTACCATAGCACGCGCTTTTTCGGTGAGTGTTCTTATCATCCTCTCCGAAACTCCATTTAACTGCGGTGTATATGGTACAGTTAAATGGTAACTAATACCTCTCTGGACACAGTATTCTCTCATATCAGTTGACAAATATTCCCTTCCATTGTCTATATATAAATTTACTACCTTTAAGTTAAAATGCGCCTCACTTTTTGCTACAAAATCTTTAAACATGTTAAATACATCAGACTTATGCTTTATTAAATAAGTTACACAATAGTGTGTAAATTGATCCACAAAAATTACATAATAATTTTTGTCATCAATTGAAGTAGGTGTTATGGGGCCACAAACATCTGAATGTATTACAAAGAGTGCTCTTTTAATATAATCTTTATTTTTTTGTTTTGAAAAAGGTAATCTAGCTTGCTTTCCATTAAGACAAGCTTCACATATTTCATTAACAGGTTGAACTTTGTCTAGTAGTTTATTATCATTAAAGAAATTTTTCCTTTTTATATCTAACATTTTCCCTCGACTTATATGACCTAGCCTCTCATGCCATAATTGATTAATATTTTTATTTTGCATATTTAATGTAAAAGCTGTGAATTTAATAATAGGTATATTATACATACCAGTATTCTCAGCAACCATCAAACCATTTTTGGATATTTTCGTTCCATTTTGGTTAAACTCAACTGTCATACCAGCCTCTTGCAGTCGCTTCACCGAAATTAAATTGTCGGGAACTTCTTGGCAATAGAGAACATCTTCCAGAGTTATTTGGTTTCCATTATGCAGACGAACAATTCCTCGCTTCGTTGCATATATGAATTCTCCTTGCTTTGCCACCGCAATCTTAATAGGAGGCTCCAATTGGACTGAATCCATAAACAGATTTTTGTCATTCACAATATGATCACTTGCACCAGAGTCCAATATGAAGCTGACATTCTTATTGGAATGTGTCAGATTCTTATCGGTGCGTTTAAGCATAAATGCGAATCCGGGCTGGGTTGTGGCGACTTGTGCTTGTTTTTCATTTTCTTTATTTTTATCGGAATTTAAACGTTTATAACTGTAGCAGTCCTTCTTTATGTGTCCCTCTTTTCCACAATGGTGACATTTAATATTAATTTTATTTTTTCCTTTAAACTGCTTACGTCCAATATTATTATTTCCTCTCTTGTAATTATTTTTATACTGTCCATTTCTAACATTCTTCCCACTGTTGTAACTAACTACATTCATAACTTTCTTGCTAGTGTCACTTGAATCATTCCTAATTTTAATTTCGTGATCTAACAATCTGTTTTTCACAAATGCTAGTGTTAGATTTTCTTCCGCCAACGTTTCAATTGCTGTTATTACTCCGTTGTATGAAGATGGCAAAGTCAGCAATAAATGCGATACTTTATCCATCTCATCTATTCGGGCACCTGAGGCCAATAATTCATTAATTATTTCATCAAATATTATGAAATGATTCGAAAGTGTCATCTCACTTTTAAGTTTTAGGGATAATAATTTCTTTCGAAGCGACAACTGCGATGCAAGACTTTTACGCTCATAAGTGGCGTCTAAGCTCTGAAAAATTTGTCGCGCGGTTTTGTCGCTTGTCGCGAAGTTCAAAAACGAGTCGCTTAAAAATTGAATCAACGTGCTCTTTGCACGTCTCTCTGCCTTTTTCCAGTCGTCGTCAACTATGTCCGGCAAATCTTTGTCAATTACTTTTAGCACATCAAGTTCTTCCAGGAGTGCTCTAACTCGAAATTTCCAAACACCATACTTTTGTCCGTCAAACGCTTTTATATTATGCTTTACTTTTTCCATATTATTTAATTGTATGTATTCTTTCGCTTGATCTATGAATGTATGTGTGAATTTCACAAGATGATCTGTGTGTGTATGTGTGAATTTCACAAGATGATCTGTGTGTGTATGTGTGAATTTCACAAGAACTATTTTATTTCACAAGAGCTATTTTATTTTGTTTTATATCTTTTTTAAAATGTATGCGTTGAGTCTGGGTCCATAACCTATTGTTATTTCACTGTTTTCTATTTAATAAAAAGTCGGTTTTAGTTTGTATTGTAATTCACTTTGATTTAATTCTTATTATTTTATGCACGCACAACCAGCCTCTTTAACAATCGCAAAAGAATAAGAAAGAAAGTTATCGATAAACATAAAACAAGACAGAGCTGGACAGTGTGACCATGTTAGTTTTGGTAACATATTCCAACAATATCAAATAAGTAAAGATCCAACAGGTGAGACACGGTACACCCCGCACTCAACCGATCTTAAAAATTTATATCTCAAAATTACGTGCTAATTATGTGCTAATTATGGCCAACAATCAAAAATTTTGTGCTCGAAAAAAAACCCTTTTTTAAAAGGACGAAAATGTGGGGTGTACCATGGCAACGGTGCGTACACCCCGCATGCGAAAAACCGATTTCCAGATATCGTACAGATATCGTATATATCCCTGAATTAAGTGCTAATTACGTGCTCCAAGATAAAAAAAAGATCAAAAAAATTCATCCAATATTTCCGGAGATATACTTGATATACTCATTTACCTCTATATACACCCAGCGATACCTTAACGCTGGCCACGCCTCTAGGAGCTAGCACAAAAATCCAAATTGGGTTTTTATGTTAGCACATAAATAGCACAAAAATGTGAAAATGGTAGACCCCGGAAAAGTTCAATATTTTGGGAGATATAGCCGATGGGCGATACACCCCGCATACCCAAACGATACTTTTCCACTTGCCACGCCTTTAGGAGCTAGCACAAAAATCCAAATTGGGTTTTTATGTTAGCACATAAATAGCACTTAAATATAAAAGTGATAGACCCCGGAAAAGTTCTATATTTTGGGAGATATTACCTATGGGCGATACACCCCGCATACCCAAACGATACTTTTCCACTTGCCACGCCTTTAGGAGCTAGCACAAAAATCCAAATTGGGTTTTTATGTTAGCACATAAATAGCACTTAAATATAAAAGTGATAGACCCCGGAAAAGTTCAATATTTTGGGAGATATTACCGATGGGCGATACACCCCGCATACCCAAACGATACTTTTCCACTTGCCACGCCTTTAGGAGCTAGCACAAAAATCCAAATTGGGTTTTTATGTTAGCACATAAATAGCACTTAAATATAAAAGTGATAGACCCCGGAAAAGTTCTATATTTTGGGAGATATTACCGATGGGCGATACACCCCGCATACCCAAACGATACTTTTCCACTTGCCACGCCTTTAGGAGCTAGCACAAAAATCCAAATTGGGTTTTTATGTTAGCACATAAATAGCACAAAAATGTGAAAATGGTAGACCCCGGAAAAGTTCAATATTTTGGGAGATATAGCCGATGGGCGATACACCCCGCACACCGTTATATTCGAGCTTCTCTTTGCAAAACATCAAAATACAATAGTGTGTAAAAAAAATGTTGTTGTTTCATACACACAACAGACGAACGATCGTGGAAAGACGAAAGGCAACCAAAACAATGTTACTGAAATGTGTGGTCGTCTCTTTCGTTGCCTGCTATCGCCTTTTCTATGGAAAAGCGGCGCCAAGTTCTCTGCTGAGTAACAAGCGAATA
>OY729166.1:25464394-25505306 GCA_958299025.2 Drosophila histrio
TGGAGCACGTAATTAGCACTTAATTCAGGGATATATACGATATCTGTACCGATATCTGGAAATCGGTTTTTCGCATGCGGGGTGTACGCACCGTTGCCATGGTACACCCCACATTTTCGTCCTTTTAAAAAAGGGTTTTTTTTCGAGCACAAAATTTTTGATTGTTGGCCATAATTAGCACATAATTAGCACGTAATTTTGAGATATAAATTTTTAAGATCGGTTGAGTGCGGGGTGTACCGTGTCTCACCTAGATCCAACAGTTAATTAATCATTAATAAATATTTATCATTATGTTCATTACATTCTTGCAATTCTACAATACTGCAATGACTTGAACTTAAGAGCAGATAAATGTTGTGAGTTTGTGTTTAACTAAACCCGAAATAAATTAATTGGGTAAATGGCAAAACTGCATATAGATTTTCTTTATCAAAAATGGTTAATATTCTTATATATTTATTGATTTAAATAAAACAAAGTATGAAATTATAAGTATAATAATTTTTTCACTTAAAATCATATTAATACCATTATTTTCTTATTTATTGAATATAGCGGCGGGAGTATTTAAATTAATAATCTTTCCTTGATTAAAAAGATATTTGCGTTTGTTAAAATAAAAGTTATTTTAGATTTTTATTATATATATCTATTAATAAAAATAATTTTTATAATATAATTCCTAAATAACTGTTGAAATTAAATTGTTTTCGGATATTTCATTATTTACAGTTATGGAAAAAATAATAGAAACGCAAATTATTTTTTTACTTGATGAGTTTCTGACAAGCTTCAACTATAATAATATGAATGAAACCCACTGTGCAAGCATCGTTGATAACGGTGCTTAATTGCGATATCCTTTTTGAACATCTTTCGCCAACAATTTTTGCTGTACGTCGAGTTTCATTAATAGACCACATGTTTCGGTTGGAAAAAATAATAGAAACGCTCACATGTTTTGCTGAAATTTTAGATTTTTATTGGTCAAAATTAAAATAAAAGGTATTATTTTGAATATTTCGGATAACAGAAGTGTTAATATAGCAACTTGTGGTAAAATTGATCATTTAATTTTGTTATTAGAATCAGAATGGGTCGTGGAGAACATTGCACAAGTGTTGAGAGGAAAATAATGCTTAGACTGAGGGAAGAAGGCCAATCCATGGCGGAAATCGCAGAACTAATGGAGTGCTCAAAAAAAAAAGTTTTTTCTGCTATCCACTTTAAAGAAAAAAAGGAGTCCCGCGGCAGAAAGCGAGCAACTTCACAAAATTTTGACACGAGGCTTATTCGAAAATCGAAAAAGGAGCCATTCCTTTCATCCATGGACCTTAAAAATTACATGAACGCTTCAGTTACTAGTCGTACTATACGAAATAGGCTGATTGAGAGTGATTTGAAGGCACATTCAGCAAGAAGAGTTCCCTTTCTAAGCAAAAAGCATGTTGAGAAGCGCATCTGCTTTGCGAAGAGACATGAAATCCGGAAAAATTGGAGAAATGTTCTTTGGTCCGACGAGACAAAGATAAATTTGTTTGGATCTGATGGAAGACCCCATGTTAGGCGCCCAAAAAACACTGCTTTCGATCCCAAGTACACTATAAAGACCAGAAAACACGGGGGCGGAAATATAATGCTATGGGGATGTTTCTCCGCAGCAGGTGTTGGTCCGTTACATTGGATACAGGGCAATATGTGTGCTCCGGACTATGTCAACATACTTAACGAAGTCATGTTACCGTATGCCGAAGAAAACATGCCGTTAAAGTGGGAGTTTATGCAGGATAACGATCCCAAGCATTCGTCGAAACTGGCCAAAAACTGGTTCCTTAACAATGAGGTTGATGTTATGGACTGGCCTGCTCAGTCACCTGACCTTAATCCAATTGAGCACTTGTGGGGGATTTTAAAAAAAAGGCTGAGTGGATTTCAACCCAAAAATAAAGATGATTTGTGGAAGAAAGTCCAGGAGGAGTGGTACTCAATTGATCCTTCAATTTGCTCAAATCTGGTGGAGTCTATGCCTCGTAGATGTGCTGCAGTTTTAAAAAACCGTGGTCACACAACAAAATATTAAATTTATTAACTTTTCATCATCAATTTTTTGAAACTAGTCAAATTGGATAGGATTAGTCATTTCGTTTCTATTATTATTTCCAGGCGAAAAAAAACCATTGAATTTAAATGAAATTTATTTTTTAAGTGAATTAAAATAAAGCCTATTTTCTTTTTTATTATGAAAGACAATTGTATTTATGTTAAGGAAAAATTAAAAAAAATTTCTCTTTATGACATTCTGTACACAAAATGTAAGGCTTAAGACAGAGAGAAAATGCGTTTCTATTATTTTTTCCATGACTGTATATAATAGAAACGAATAATTTATGAGTAAGAGAAACTGGAACTCATCGTTATTATAAACAATATGAAGTGACTTTTATAAAAAAAAACTTTTCTGTTAGTTTTAATAAGAATCAATTCATTGGAAAACAGCATTATAAATAGATTATCATTATTATCTTTTCATTTACTACTTTCCCAGTCCAGTTCTCTGACCTAATTTAAATATATATTCTGAAAGTTTATTCTTTGAGAGTTTTCCTCGTCATCCATTTGCTTATCAAGTCATTCATTCAGTTCTTTCGTGTCATCTTCCGCTTTCTCGGCAATTAGATACATAGGCATTAACAGAAACAGATCAAACAGATTTGTTCATCCAATCAAATATCTCTGAGCATTCCCGGTTTGCAATTAGAGTTGTTTTGAAAACATTACGACTTCCTGTTTCCATATATTCAATTGATAATGTGCACTTCAGTTATGAGTATTTACTTTTATGGACACGAGGAGTCTTCCAAATGGCTGTTGATGAGTTCGATTGGCTTTCTCACAGCGTGCGAGTTGGGCTAAAAAAAACAGGTGTCTCCCACGCCCGAACACGTTAAGAGTCTGCCGCCAAACTCGTTAAGTCTTAAGCCATTTTTCGTAATAGCTTTTGGCCCAAACTCTATGAGCTGAACGGCTAATGAGCCATTAACACGCTTATCGGCCAAATCCAAAGCGAAGTCATTTTTGGGGGCGAAGAGTTGAAGCAAGCACTGAAATTGGCCACGCACATGACATAGGCCCAAACGAATAGACCCGAACAAGACCCGGCACGTGATTGCGCATTCCTTTTCTGTTAGGACCCTGTACTACAAAAGAGCAAGAGGGTCTATTGAGTTTGTCAAAAGGGTATTGTGCTTAAGAGGCAGAGGAAGACATCTTCTACACTTCAAAGAATTTGTATTTGTAATTAGAATCAACTCAGTCCATGAAGGGAGACTAAAAGCAGTAGACAACAAATGATTGAACATTTTAAAATAGCATTAGAAAACAGGAGTCGTAGGTCTTAGTTGCTAGTACTCTATATATATTTAGTTATTCATTTTTAATGTACACTACATTTTATAAATAAACGACTTTTCACTATTACTAAGAATTATAGTTATAATTAGATATTATTTTAAATTTAAAATTAAAGGAACATAACTTTAAAAGTTATCAAAACTAGAGATATTTTAATATTAAACTTGAAAATAATATATCATACAAAATTTTTGAATAAAAATCAAATCTAAGGATGGTTATCTGTAATTTAATATTTATTATATTCAATATTTCGTAGTCAGATCAATTTCTCTGGTAATATTTCTGCCAAAGTGATCGTCAATCAAAATATAAACTTTACAACTTTTCTTCTATTTGTTTCTATTTCTTCCAAGCGCTACAAAGATTTGCTTTAATTAATACCCTGGTCACCAACTAATTTGTATATATTATAGTATTAATATATATTTGAATGTATTAACACATTGTTCTTTTCATTTTAATTAATTTTATTTGGCTTACAATTGTACCCCGTCTTAAATTCACCTTCTCACAAATAACCAAAAAAACTCGAGATTTATATGTTATATATCTTAATATATTATATTATACTATAACTTCAATACTATAGTTTTTATTTATATATTATATACTGTTGTCTGTATCAGTTCTGAAAATTTCATTACAATCGAATCATAAAATCGCAAGTTATACAAGAAACGTAACGAATTCATGGATTGTAATTAATCCATTAACATTATTTGATTTAAAACATAGTTTTCTATACTTTTGTACAGGGTCTTTCACAGTCAAACTTTCTCGTCTGTAGCCTTTCCCACTAATGTTTCTGTTAGGGTCAACGGTAAAAATATGAATTTCCTCAATTAGATTTTCCAGCCACGAACCGCAGGCTCGAAAAACCAAATGCAAATCGCATTAAGACGCGCTTTTAATCAGCTTAAAGGCATCACCTACAACTCTCTCTCTCTCTATCTCTCCCACACTAGCTGTCTCTCCCTCTGTCGCTCTCATTCGCCTGAGAGTGCAAAAGTAGTTTTTTATGTCTCCGCATGCAATTTTGCAATTGTTGTTATTATTGTTGCCTCGAAAACGTTAAAAGTCGAAATCGCCGTAAACGTAAACGAATCTCTTGTCTGCTGGGTCAACGGGTCAAAAGCGAGGCGCCCATTGAAAGTTCCGTAAAGCCAGAAAACAACAACAATAATAACTACAGTCATTGTAACTACAGTTGAACAATGTGTGACGATCAAATAAGTATAAAAAATACATGTATATACTAAAAGTAAAGGGCATAATAAATGCAAGAATCTCTCTGGATGGCAAGATCACGAATCTGAAGTGAAAAGCAAGAGGCAATAAACGAGCGGAACACTCAAGACTCAAGTGTCACCCTCTGGCGGCTGTCAGTGGCATATAAAATGGCAACAAAAACAAAAATAAACAAAAATTGAAGCACAGCTGAAAAGAGAAACATTTTCAAGATTTCGTTAAACCCAGCAGGATCATTTATGAAGTTGAAGTGAGTGTGTGTGTGTGTGTTTGTGTGAATTGATGTGGGTAACGAAAGCGACAGAAGTGTTTTTAAATATATAACTTAATTATCAGCAATATGTGTACATACTCGTCATACGCATTCTGAATTTTAATTGGTCTTATTGGTAATTTTCTAGGTCTTCTATTTTAGTTAAATATCCTCAGAATATTTATTTATTAAACTACATATTTAATTAATGATATTCAATATAAATTGTAAATTTATCAATTTATTTTTAAAATGATAAGACAAACATATTTTAAAAAAAATTATACACACTTCATGTATCTACCTAATTAATATATATTCTTTAAACATTCAGTTTTAATTATTTTAGTTTAACTCTCGACTGATTTTAGTAGACATTAAATAAATAAATATATCATATGACTCTTGTATTTATTTTTGAATTTGACGCCTAAATTTCTCATTAAAAATACTTTAAAAAATAATTAATTTGCTGATAACGTTATCGTTCAATCAATAATAACTTTTTACAGTAGGTAAAGTAATTCTTTTAACAAAGAAAAATTTGCACATATTTGTTTGTTGTTCACTTAATTTTAATTTTGTTTTCATTCACCATTAATCACAATCGATCTTAATATATTTATATTTATTAACTTGTGCAGCGATAATAAACAATAATAAAATAAGAAACCAAAGAAAAACCAAGAAAAGTATTTTCTTTTGCATAATAATAATACATTTAGTTAAATATTTCATTTTACAAATATCACAAATTTTATATTTGAAAGTATTTAAACAGAATAGATATCAGTATTGTTTTAACATGTTCTTAACAACTTGTTAAGCTATAAAAAGGTATTTTATAGTCAAAATATATTCTGTGCATTTTGTATACCCTTGGAGAGGGTATTATAATATTGACCTGAAATGTGTACCGCATGAAAGGAATGCCTCCGTAAAGTGAATATTTTTCTACCTTATAAATTATATATATTCTTAATCAGCATCAACAGCCGAGTCGATATAGCCGTGTCCATCTGTCCGTATGTCTGTCTGTATATCTGTCCGTCTGTCTGTCCGTCGGTCTGTCTGTCCGTCTGTTTCTATGCAAACAAGTCTCTCAGTTTTAGAGCTATCTGGATGAAAATTGGTACAGGTCCGTCGTTTTGCTGTAGGCAGTTCATATGTTGGAGCCCACTGTATCGGATCACTATTTCATATAGCTGCCATAGAAAAGATCAGTTGAAAAGTGCATCAGGGTTCTGCAAGGGTATGAAATCTTAGGCGGGTTACAAATAGTAAAGAAGACTGGGCACCTCCTTGACTCCCCGAATTGTTATATTACAAAATAATTACTGAACATACTGTATATTTGATTCTCTAACTACGTAGACAACTTTTAACTCTTATTTGAGTCGAAGTTAAATAACAAACACTATAAAGATAATTCTGTCGCTGCTATTTATATATCCTTTGCTGTATATTCCTTTTAGTCACGTGTCCTTATGCTTTTCACTTTTCTGTGAATTTTCATTAATATTTTATTACCTCAAGTTTAACATCAATCGCTTGATTTGCTTTGTGGCCCACACGGCAGATAACAATCGATAGACAGATAGATAAATAAAGTGCAGCCCACGCATAACAACAACAACAACAACTACACCGCCTGCTGTCGTTGCACAGTTATGCACAAATACACATGCACACTTATTGGTGTGTCTGTGTGTGAGTGAACGAATATTATCGCAGTCGGCGGTCGGGCAAATTCAAAGTTATTACGAAATCGCAATCGAAACATAACGGTAGATAGCAAAAGCAGCACAAACACATACAGTTGCATATGTGTGTGTGTGTGTGTATGCATGGAAGGCAAAGCAAAATGAAATTAAAACACAAATGGAGCAAGCAGAAATTTATTGAACGCATTCAGCAATCAACAAAATCATTGATAATAGAAATAAAAATAAATTCAGCAATAACAACAGGTATATCGATAGTAGAAATATAAATAAATTTGGGTATTTTGAAGTGAAATTTACAGCACAGCAAAATAATACAGATTGCACAATAATTTATATTAAATTATAGAAAAATAACTAAATGAAGTTTGACAGCTGAATGCGTCCATTTACGATTACGATTCAGTGCAAGCGGCGCAGCAGCAGCGACAGCGACTGCAGCAGCGGCAGAAGCAGAAGCAGCAACTGCCCAAGCGAATGCCAAGACAATGGAGTAAAGCACAAAACAAGCGAATAAGCGTAACTGGCAAGGCAGCCAGAACAAAAGTTGGCCGCAACAAAATAGAAAAGAAAAGCCAAAGAACCAAATGCCAGAGGAAAGAGTAGCAGACAAAACTACACACACATACACTCATGCACACAACAAGTAAATGAAGTTTTTTTCTTTTCTGCAGTTCGAAGAGAGAAGTTAAATTAAATTTATTGCTCTCTCTCTCTCTCTCTCTCTTTATCTTTCTCAATAAATTCTTTTTTAGCAAGTGTACGTTTTTATTACCTTTTTTTTTATTGTTTTTTCGCTGATTTATTCCACAATGAAGAAACGCTATGATTTGTATTAACGTACACAACGCATGCGCAACTGGCAAATTTACAAAATTCAAATTGGAATTTGAACCACAAAATCAAATGCAAATAAAAAGCAAACGCAAAACGTTGGTTTGCTTCTTCTTCTTCGTCGTTGCTTTGCTTTTCTTGCACACATACACACGCACGCGAGCGAATTTGTCGCCCTCACACACACAGTTGCACGCACTGCATTCGCTGTCGGTTTTTTTTCTGCATATACATATATAATATGTGTGTGTGTATCGATATCTGCTATCCTTTGATTTTAGCACATTTTGTCAACTTTATACGTTGTTAATACAGACACTGAAAAACATTAAATTTGTTTAATTTTTGCCTTCTTCTTTTTGCGGCACTTTATTTCCGTGCACATGCACTTTGTCGACAATTACACACACACTCGCGCGCGCACACACACGAATAACTCCAACACACATACAAACATACATGCATGTATGAAAACGGCTTTTGCAGGATTTTAACGAAATAAAAATTATACACTCATTAATTGTTGCTCCACATTAACAATAAAACATTAAACACTTATTATTTTCGTTTGACTTGAGCACACGCGTCGGCGGCCATTTGTTTGGAAATACAGCAACAACAAACACAGCGACGCGAAACGTCCGCACGCGTCCAACCCGCTCGATGTTGTTTTTGTTTATGGTAAAATTAGGGATGTTCTATTGCACATGTATCGCGCATACTTATATCGAAACTGCTGTTTAGCCGTACTATCGATGGTTTGATTATAGCGATAGTTTTGTGTGTTCAAGCACGACACAGTGTTGTCATCTTAGCTATTTTACACCTAAACTTACCAATTTGGATATTGGAAATGTTAGTTATCGAAATTATTGACTAATTTTGTAGATTACTAAATAATTAAATATTATATAAGAATATAAATAAATTCCTTATTGAATATATATTGCGGACAAACAATTGATCATTTATTTATTTGAAAACAGAAAAATTAAGAAAATAATTAAAATTTAAAACAATGTAGAGCTGTTATTTTTTTCAAATTCGAGATGCCTAAGAAATAAATCTACTTGTGGCCCATAATTAAGCACTTTCTAGCTAATTTATTTTAAACAAATTAACTAGTTTAGCTTGTGAAATTCTGAAAACACTGACACAAATCGCAGTTGAAATGTTGCATATATTAAAATTTAAGGCCCAATTATTTACAGAAATGAATAAGTTAATAATTTTTCTATATATTAATAATTTAATGTAAGTAAATAACAGACAGCTGCTAATAACATAGGCTTTCAAATTAACAGCGCACAGTTAACGCAAAGTGACCAGCTGTAAACAAACTTATCGATAACTTTGCCAATCGTGACACTGAACTGTAACTAGTAACAAAACAAGAAAGAATTTATATTAGCTGCTGGGTTTTTATTGATTTTAAAGAGTAAACACTGATATTTTGTGGCTTAGAATGTCGCGTCGCAGTCAGGACATTCCCATACGCCCGCGCTACGGCTACACAGACGAGGCGGAAGGCGAGGAAGCCGTCGGAGGCCACCACAACAACAAGTTGCAACAACAAAGAAACAATTGTGGAACGCCTGCGTCCTATTCGGAAATTCCTTTTCTGGCACAATACGCGGGTCCTGTGCCCGACCACGTGCTGCAGGATATAACGCCAACAGCGCATAAAGTGGCGCCACTGGGCGGTGGCAATGAGAACTACGTGAATCTGGACTCTGGCGAGGATGACGACGAAGAGGAGGAGGAGGACGAAAACGAGGATGAGGAGGAGGAGGACGAGGAACAAAGCAACAGCAATTCCAAAGACAGTTCCGGGGATCTAAGCAAACCGTCGAGTCGTCGTCCCAAGTCTCTGCAATCCGGTGAGTAGCCACCAATAGACAATTTCCCAAGTCATAGTTTCCCTCTAGCTTTGTCTTACAACTTGCAGCATTTCCCTACGAACTGGAGGACGAAGGCGCCACAAGCAGCACGGGTGCTATGCATCATTTTGTGGCCCACAATCTGGAGTCAAAGTTGCGTGCTGCCACCGATTATAATATTGCCTCAGAGCATACAACACCGTCGACAACGGCGCCAATTTCACGATTTCTGCAATCACGTCCAGTTCCCGAAGTGGATGGAAATGTGCTGAGCGACATTGAGCTGGAGGCACAGTATCTGGCCACCTCGGTGGACAATCTGGTCGAGAATCTGGGCAATCTGCTGCACTCGATCTCCTCGATAACGGCAGACAACGTGGAGGTGCACAAGAATGCGGTGAAGAAACTGACGGACGCACTGGACGCCAACATTAAGTGCCAGTATCAGTTGCTGGCAAAGACCGAGGAGATATCCAAGTCCATGAAGCCCACCGAGCAGCTGAGTCAACGCATGTGAGTTATGCACTTAAGTACAGGGTATAAAAGCGGAATTGAAGTCGAAATCGGAACTGTTAACTTCTTTAAATCAAATAACTAGACCAAAACATATTAGGGATGTATATTTGAATAGAAACTTCAATAACGATTTTTATCGGCGATTTCCATCGATGTATCGATATTTCGTTTATACGACTAGACAGGCGGACAGACAAACAGACTGATATGGATTTAATGACTCGACTAATATATATTTTACGTACTTTACATTCTCTTTATAACTCTTCATCACTTTCCTTTCAGCCGGGAGATAAAACGCCTTGTGGACATGCTGGACAGCACAATGTAGGAGGCAGAGGGAGGCGTGGCACTTCAGCTGCAACTGGACACGCCCTTGGAAACTGGAGGCTCGCCGTGTGCATTTCTTTAGTCATTTCATTCCAATTTGCTGCACACTTCTAGTCATATTATTATTTATATGCAATATTTGTTATTCAGCTAGATTTTAAAATTAAAAAAAAATAACTTTGAAATGTTTTGTCTTTTAAGGTTTTCTTTATTTGTTATTTAGTATTTATTAACTCAAAATATTATCAAATCAAACAGCGCGCTCAATTAATGTATCGATAACAAGTGCGCTGACCATTTCGATTAGCTGCTTATTGTTGCAGTCTATTTTTGTGGTATTTTTTTTCTTTGCTGCCTATCGATATATTTTTGCATTTTTGACTTTAACAACAACGGTCACACTGGCCCATCTAGTCTACTAAAACTCTCTGAACAACGCGGACGCAAAGTCGCTCGTTCTTCGGGCTCGTGTAAAAAGTGAGAAAATTTTTGATTGTGATTCATGCGTGCGTGTGTGCGTGTACGTGTGAGCGTGAGTGAAACAGAGCGAGCGAGCGAAACATGGCGAGTGTTTTACTATTAACGAAAATTCAATTACACTTTCTATAAATTCAATTTTGTTTGCAAATTGCAAATGCGGCCAAAGTGTTTACGTGCAGTGTAAATGCTTTTTTCCTATAATTTCCTCGCCACAACAACCATCGTCAAAATAAATGAAAAGTAAGCACAAATACAGTTGCATATGCCATAATAAATTGTCGTCTGCATACATATGCATATTGAGTAACTGTGTGTGTGTGTGTGCGTGTGGCTGTTTGAGTGTGTTTTTTCGTCGTAGTTGCGCGCAAGAAGAAGCAGCAGCAGTAGCAGCTCGAGAGAAACTCAAAATGAATTGAAAACGATGAACTCAAAGTAGCGCACGTAGCTGTGTGTGTGTGAGTGAGATAGCATGTAAACGAGCGAATTTTTACACGTTTTCAATTGCTTTTGGCAATAATTTTTATTATTAAATGTACACACACAAATATCGATACGGGCTGTGTGTGTGTGTGACAGCTGCATTGTTGTTGGTAAATTTACACTCCCCACTTTATGCTCATTGTAAACTACAATTTTCCTTTCAATTCATTTGTTTTTCACTCAATTTTTCATGACAAAATGTCAATTTTTCTGGCGGTTTTCCATATGTTGGAAAATGCGGGCGACTTTTCACCGTCTTCACATTTTTTCTACTTCCTTTTTTGCCACCACTTTGTGGTATTTGTTGTTGTTGTTGTGCCTGTTGTTTTTGTTGTTCTTCCATGCTAATGAAATTCCAGACGCTACATTCATTCACATTTATGATGGCTGTGTGTATGTGTGTGTGTGTGTGTATATAAGTATTTAGGATCCTTGCTGCCCAGCGCTGCGTCATCAACAATATTATCAAAGAAATGCCGCCAGCGTCGCCGGTGCGCCTTGCTCACATAGAAGCAGCGCAGTAACTGCGCGAGAGCGCAACTGTAAGCGCAAGAGAGAGAGAGAGAGAGCGCGCGCGTGAGAGCGCCATTCATGCAAAGGATACTGAAAACAATTTGCTGCTTGCGCTGACGCTGACAGCGCTGCTAGCGTTCGCTGCCCGCCTTTGGGCTTTGGGCACAATTTGATGTAAAAAGATTTAAATTGTTGCACAACTTTAATTTGTTCGACAGGCTGTCTTATGTTGTGGCTTCTTCGTCTTTTTTTTGGGTGCTTCTAATAAGCATGGGAAGCACTACATGAATTCTTCCCTTCTCCCCACTTCTCTTCTCTTCGCCCCTCTCTCACACACTTGTCAATTAGTAGTCAAAAAAGGGGCCAAAATAAAAGTTGACAGTTGCCACATGTACAGTTTGTGAAGTGGCGGGAGGGTGAAGTGAGCAGGGAATAGGGAGAAGGGAGTGGGTGAAGAGGAGGCAGCGAGGTTGTTAACTCAAAGTGAAATTCAAGGAACCTCAGTCGACAGCTGTTGGAAACTGGCCAATGAGATTACAACTTGGCTTTCAGTGGGAGGTGCGTTTATTGGCCCACTAATTGACAAGCAGGCTAGTGTTGTTGTTAACACTAATACTAACTGGTTAAAAGCGGTTGAAAGCGGTTAGTTTAAGGCATATAATTGAGATAGCACTGATTTTAACTAGATTTTACAGTGTTGAAGTTGATTGAAAGTTCTCCTGTTGATGGTTTAATATCTTTAAGAAATGCTTGTAGAAAGTATCTACAAGATACTTTTGTCTCGATAGATAAAGATGTGTTTAAAGTTTAGTTGAGTTTGGAATTAATTATTTAATTAATTACACAATTTATTTCTGCATTTATCAATATCTTTAAAGTTAAAATATTGCATTTATAAGTTAAATATTTTTAAATTAACCTCACACAACGTATTTTTTATATAAATAAAAAATTAAATAAAAACCACATTATTATTTTAAATAGCCAATATTTTTGTTATTTTATTTTATTTAAGATTGTTGAATTTCCTTAGATTTCTGTCACCATTTTATTCTTTTATATACATATGTGGTAGCACTTTGCTCTATAAGTCCCCAGACTAACATATAAGAACACACTTCTTTTTCACTTCTTTTTCAAAGCTACATTTTATTCATCAACATAGTTTCCATCTAAGGTGATACAATCAAATCCAACGATTCTCTAACACTTCAATTAATTTTTTAAAAAATCGTTGAAGCTTTGGTCTCAAAATGAGCTTTACTTTTTCATTAGAGCGATATCTTTTTCCCTGAAAAGTGAAAAGTTGTAGCACTCTAAAATCGATCATTTCAATAGAAAAAAGTGCGATTATTATGAAAATTTAAACAAATTTATCTTATGCAAGATTATCTTATGAAAGATGGAATTATCGAATGGCAAAATAGATTTATTGTCAACAGCACCCCTAATGTGTTAGTCCGGGATCTTATTGAGCGATGTGGTTTCTATCTTCTATTTATAAATATCTTAGTATATACAGACTATCATAAAATAATGAAGTTAGTTAGCAACTTTAAATAGTCTTTATAAAATATTGAAATCTTAAAGAAACTTCACACTATTAAAATTTACAGACTGTAAAGCTATAGATTTTATACATATTATTCTGTATCTTCAATTTATAAATATCTAATCATAATCTAAATAATATCTAATTTTATAAAATCTAGAAACTGTAGATAATCTTTATGAAATAATAGATCCATAAGTAACAATTATAAGACTAAACTCATTAAGATTTAGCTTCTTTAGATTTTTATATACATATTATTATGTATCTTTAATTTATAAATATCAAACTATATAAATCTTATAAAATTTAGTTGGAAACTTAAGATAATCTGCATAAAATAATGGATCCTTAAATAACACTTAGAACACAGAATTTTTTCCATATGATTATGTGTCTCCATCTATAGAACTCATTGTTTTTTGTTTATTATTATATTAACTTTAATTTTATTATAATAAATTAAATCAAAAAGGGAAAATTACATTTCCATATGGATAATATAAAGGACCTTGAGAATTGTAGATTTTTTCTTTGTAATTTACAGTTAGTTAGTTGTTATAAAATTCCCAGAATTTCCAGAAATAGCCACGGTTTTTCTTTCCATTAAATATTTATTTTACTTCCAATTATTCTTGACATATCACGGTTCGTATAACAAGTTTATTTATAGGAATTTTCTTTTTTTTTCCTTTTAACAACTTTCGCTTTTTCTTCGATCCCACAACTTAAGCAGACTTTTCCAAGGAATAAAATAAATGTATTTTTCCTGTTTTCCTTTCTATTAGCACGATAAGCTTTAAACGCATATTAAACAAGCCGATCAGTCGAGCGGGCGCGACAGTAGGATAGCCTGTGCAGGTCTTCAAAGAAAAGTATTTTCATTATAATGGGATTTAAATATATCGCTTGAAGTCGATTTTGTTTGCATCGAGAGTAGGTAGCTTGCGATAGTCTGGCAACACTGGACTGCGGCTGTTGATTGTTTATCTTTAGCGCCGAAAGGCAAATCAAACATATGTATGTATATAAACAAACGCGTCTTTTCGTTTGTT
Source organism: Drosophila histrio (assembly GCA_958299025.2). Lineage (NCBI taxonomy): Eukaryota > Metazoa > Arthropoda > Insecta > Diptera > Drosophilidae > Drosophila > Drosophila histrio. Next base: position 25,478,677 of record OY729166.1, read on the forward strand.
ATATCGTCGCCGCGGCGCAGCGACTGCGCTGCTACTGCGCTGCAACGTATGTGCTGCGCTTCATAAATTTGTTTATTGAATAACTTCTGAGTTTAATATCCGATCGTACTAAAATTTGTAGAACACATTGAGAGTAGGATACTTATTATGTGTGCCAAATTTCAAGTCTCTAGCTATAAAACTGCTCTTGTTATCAGCTTTTCCGAGTTATGGGCGAAGGGGGCGTGGCATCGCGATGAAATTTTCAGGACACATTAATCCCAAGCTTTTTATCATGTGTGCCAAATCTCAAGTCCCTAGCTTTAACATTGCTTATGTTATGGTGATTTTCCTCATTTTAAAACCAACGGGACATGATATCGAAAATTGAAAATAAACTTGATCTGCGTATGGTATTCAGGAACCTACATTCCAAATTTGAAGTCTCTAGCTCTTATAGTTGCTGAGATCCACGCGTTCATACAGACGGACGGACGGACGGACGGACGGACGGACAGACGGACAGACAGACGGACAGGTGTCAATCGACACGGCTATTGATACTGATCAAGAATATATATACTTTATAGGGTCGGACATGCTTCCTTCTGCCTGTTACATACATTCACACAAATTCATTATAGCCTTTTTTGCCCATTTTCAATGGGCACAGGCTATAAAAACGATTCGGAATCCTTTAGCTGGCTTTTCTCAAGTATTCTTGCCACACACACACATAAATGTTAGCCATATGTTTGCCCCGTGGACTCCCCCCCACCCCTCTGTCCACCCATCGACCTCAAACGTCTTTTAAAACTGTAACTGTGCCATTTTGTGAGCTAAAAATACAAACATAAATATGTATGTGTGCGTTAGCTATTGTTTGTGTGTGCGTGTGTGTGTGAAATTAAGTCTACCCACAAAACGCAAGTTTCGTCTCGACCTACCCCTACTTTTGTGGCGCTTTTCCCATTTTCCCCCTTCTCCCTTTGCGCTGATTGTGCAAAAGAAACTATTTCTGACGCGTCCGTAATCCACTTGCCCGGACTGCGAAACTACGCAAATCCTTACGTGTCTGTTGAAATAAGCAGGCAACCCCTTTCCCCAACCTTCTTTCCCATCCCCATCCCCCTCCTCCTCCTCTCACCACCTTTACTCTCTCCCTCTTCTTTGTCACCTTCCCCCTGCATACGCCAAGGTGGCGCGCCCACGTCAGCAAAAGCGACAATTTCGCGAATCCCCCGGGCAGAGCCTGCAAGAGTGTGAGAAGGAGAGTGTCGTGTGCGAAGGAGAGTGTTGTGCGAAGGAGAGTGTGTGCGAAGCAGAGCGTGTGGGAAGGAGAGTGTGTCTGAGAGTGTCAAAGAGAGTGCAGAGTTTTACGCAGGCGCCTGGGCCAAAAAAAAAGACCCAACGGCGAAAGTCAGCGTCGCAGCCTTCAGTCGCAGCTGCAGCATTGGCAGCGTGGCAGAATCTCAGCAGACGGCGTCGTTAACGGACGTTGCAAGCGGTAGCAGCAAAAAGAAATTTAAGAAAAGAAAGAAATAATAATATTAATTAAAGAAACAAGTACACGTTCTAAACAAAATAAAAAGCAGCTGCAGCATAAGGTGTTTAAAAAATAAATACTAATTCATTTGAAAAAAAATATAATAGACAAAAACAATACAATTTAACAACAATTTATGTTTGTCAACATTTTACAATTTAAATGATCTTGCTCTCATGAATGTGGCTGTGTGTGTGTAACGAAAGCTTGTGTCGCAATTTGCAAACAAATCCAATTTATTTATACGCGCTTGTATTTTTTTTGTTATTGTTGTTTGCGACTCGCCCAGCGACAGGGCAACAATAACAAAAACAAAACAACAACAGCAAAAACTCGTTTCGACGTCGACGTCAACGGCAACGTCGACGCTGTACGCAGACATCCCGAAGTTTCGCCGTTGCTTTGCTCGTTTCTGCTTCTTCTTCGTTTTTGCTTTGTTGACGTCTGCGCCGGTCGATGTGGCGCTGACGTTGGCGCTGCTGCCGCCCATGTGTCCATATTGTTGTGTGTGTGCGCATTTGTTTGTTATGCTTGCCGTTGCTCTCTCTCTCTATATATATAAGCAAGCATGTATTTGTAACAAACAGCAGCTGCAATTCCTTGCCGTCGCTCTCTCTTCCCAGCAGAGCGACGTCAACGTCGACAGCATCTTTGCAACTTTTTCTCGCTTTTATTAATGTGTGTGTGTGTGTATGAGAACCGGCTTTTTACTTGCTTTAATTTTGTTTTCTCACCGCACACATTCATTTACTTTTTTTGTGTGAATTCCTCCTTCCCGCCCCCCTTCCCAATTGCCCTGTCTCTTGCCCAACCCAACAAGTTGTTAATTTTGTTTTTAACACGCACACTCCACACATACACACACACTCACACACCTAAAACTTGCCAATTGGCCAAATATTTTTTCATTCAATTTTTTGTTGTTTAAACTTAAGTTCCAAAGAACTTTTTGTCGTTCCGTTCAGCATGAAATGCGTAGAAAAAGTTTTTGCGTATCTGTGTATAAAGCACACACACATGTTTATCTACATACATATGTGTATGTGTGTGTTAGTGCGTTATCTGCAAATTTGTTATTGCTATTATGCTCTGTTGTTTTGCTTTTGGCACTGCCGTTTAGGTGTTCTTCTTCTTTTACTTGTTTTTATAGTTTTTGCGTAGTTTAATATTTCCCACACACACACACTGACACCCAACAGCCGCCACAACAAAAAACAAGCCGAACAGTCGGAACCCCGACTGTAGTATACCCTGTAGCAGTACAGCGACACGCTCAAATTCACCACCAATGTAATTCTCTTCAATTTGTGGGCCAAGAGGCCGTGGCAAATCCAAGACATTTTCTGGACACATCGACACCAAAATACTCATCACATATCCCAAATCTCAAGTTCCTAGCTACAAAACTGCTTTTGTTATGAGCTTTTTTTGATTTGAGAGCGAAGGGAGCGTGGAAAATTAAAGATAAACTTGATCTGCCTGCAAATATTAGCAGTGCTGGGAGACCAATTTCAAACTTCTAGCACTTATCATCTCCGAGATCCTCTCGTTCTTACGAACGCACAGACGGACAGACGGACAGACAGGCGGTCATGGCTATATCGACTCGGATGTTTATGCTGTTCAAGAATATATATAGTTTATGGAGGCTTCCTTCTGCCTGCTACATACGTTTAACAAACTTAATATACCCCCACAGGGTATAAAAAAACCTCAAATTTTCATCGTCTGGCAGCAATAATTATGTTGTTATTGTTGTTCTCATTGTTCTTGTTTTCTGAATGGAAATTACGAAAAAAAAATTAATTGAAAAAACAGCATAAAAGTTAAACTTTAATTAGAACAGAAAATAGTTTGTAACCTGAAAGTAATTGAGTTTCCGCCCAATTCTCACAACCAAACTGAATGCAAACATCAACAAATTGCCCCCATTTCAAACGAAATTCCGTTAGAAAATGACATTTCGAATGATCAATGAGAGTGTTGTTAATCAATTTATTAAATTAGCAGCGTCAATGTGTGTGTCACGCTTTCTCCATGTCCCTCGAGATGTGTGTGTGTATGTGTGTGTGTGTACATTGTACATAGTATACCTACATTCATATTTATTTATTTTATGTCTACTGAAAGCTGTTCAAAAGAATTTATTAAATTATAGAAATGAAGACAGTATAAATATACAAAAATATATATAGATATTTTTTGTAATTATTAACTTTAAAGTATTTCAGAAATGTCTATTTTATACAACATTTGTTGCAAGCAAACTCAATCAGATTATGTTTACATATTATGTATTATATATTATGTATATAATTATAGCGAAAGCACATAAAATCTTGCAAATTCTGCTTTGTTTCGCATTCGTAAACGTTTTACTGGCAGCATATTTGAATTTACATTTCTTTATAGATACAAATAAATCTTGCCAAATCATAATTTATAAATTCGTCTTTGTCTAACATTGGTCAACGTTTTACTGGCAGAATACCTGATAGGTATTCACTTACATAGCCTTCCCTTAGTTGCTGAATCTACTGTCCCTGGTATCTTCATTTCATTCTACATTTTGCATTCGTAAGCTTTTTACTGGCAGCAGATTTTAATTTACATCTCTCTACATCTCGCTGCTTTCTGCTTTAAGTCTTGCCAAATCCCCATTTATCAATTATTCTTTGCTTAACATTTGGCAACGTTTTACAGGCGGCATAACTGAATATTTATTTACTTACATTGGTCTTCCTTAAGCTCTCTTTCTCCTCTCCCACTCTGCATTATTGGCTTCATCAATCTATTATACATTTTGCATTCGTAAACGTTTTACTGGCTGCTTCTCTAAAGTCGTCACATTCGTATAGAAATATGTATTTTATATATATTGTATTTATATTATTACTATTTTTTGCGATGTTTATACTAATTCTCTTCGTTTCTTCTTCTTGCAGATTCTCTTTTTAATTTGGCATAAATTGTAAATGTCTTTAAAAATATCTGTAAATAAATAATCCATCAATAACAATCTAAAGGCAGGCCAAATTCAACATTTTGGTCACGTTTAAATTGCAAAAGTAATTTTTTTGTACAGCAAATTAAATTGTAAGAAGGCAAAATTCTGATGAATATTGAGCCAAAGCAACAAGGCAACAACCGAATCTAATCAAATCCAATTAGAATCGAATTTTAAATTCAACAACAAAATAAAGAGCAACTGGCAAAATTAAGAAAACACGACCGAAACGAGGTTGCAACAAATTGCAAACGAAACGAGGCGAACAACAAGGAAAGAAAGAGAGAGAGAGATAGATAGATTGAGAGAAAGAAAGAGAGAGCACCAGAGGATCGTTCAATTAATTCGGATGCGCCAATGAAAACGTCGCATCTTTCACACGCGTCCGATTTCGTCGTCGACTACGCCGTCGTTGCCGGTTCCGGATCCGGTTCAGGTTTAGGTTCACACCTACAACCAGGCGGAGGACTCTTTTATAGCCAGAGTCAGCGTCAGTCACAGAACTCCTATGCAGCCGCTGTGGATGTGGACGTAAAGCCAACGATTGAACAGGTCAGCATTGGCATCAGTTGCGACCTAAAGCCGATTGTCTACCTGGACACGGAGACACAGCAGCCGCGACAGCGCAGTGTGATCATCAAGCAGCATTCACAGGACCAACAACATCATCATCAACCACAACAACGTCATCAACAGCCACAGAGACAACCACAACAACCGCAGCAACCGTTTTCCAAGTCTGGAGCAGCGGCCAACAGCAAGCGAAAGCGCGAAACAGGTGAGTCGAATATATTTTAAATAAATTAATATAATTATAAATATTATTATATATAGTTATAAAATAATTATATTTATAATTAATTAATTAGTATATATTAACTTTACTATCTTTCGTTTAAAGTGTAGAGGTTTATCCTTGTCAATATTTAGATGTATAAAGTTATTTACTACACCTTAGTTTACTATATTCAGACTCTACTGTATTTTCCCAAAATTATTCCCCCTTTATATTCCAAATTATACGCTACAAAAATATCATTTATTGCAGTTTATTAATATCATAAAAGTTTAAATTGTACAAAAATTATTATGAATTAATTGACAAACATTCTTTGAATTATAAATGGAATAAGTTCCATTTAATTTTGCATTCCATAGCATAAAAACAAATAGAAATGTCTGATGCATTTCTAATTGACTATTTCATCAGCTGGCTGACATTATCTTAATCAATGTGCAAAAGTCATGTACTGTCTATTAGACACAGTACATTTAATCTACTCTTCGACTTACAGTAAAAATTTGCTAAGAGAGAAAACATTTGATTTGTGATAAAAACACGACTTGGGGAATTTCTCGTTAGAGAAAAATATGTATTTATAATATTCAAATATTTGGGCACTAAGTCTTTCTTAACTAAGACAAGTATATACTATTTCCAACTTGTTAGTTAATTAATGTTTATTCTCACATAATTGTCAATTCCTCTTTGAGCACTTATCCGTAAATGTGATAATATAGTTCAGTATGTATATAGAATTCCACTATATTTTTAATTATATTTCACATCTGTGTATATACTGAAAATGTGTTAATAGATCTTTTTCTTTGAAATGGAGTCTATCGTATAATATGAAATATTGAAATTGGCACTCGTAAGTTTATTTCGGTTTGACATTCATAAAAATTTGGGCTGCCAACTTGATGTGTGCCAAGTCATTATCGTTATCGTTTTATCGAACAGACAAACAGCGCCTAGAGACACGAATTTATTATGATTATGGGTCTATATAAAGATACAGATACATATCTATATGTATGGATGTGTGGCTTACTGTTGTTGTTGCCATGTGCATTTTTCGTTCTTCTTCATTTGACTCTCTTATCTCTCCCTCCCCATTCGAATGCCGACTCTATTGATAATCAAACAATAAAACGCGACGAGAAACCATGCGAAATTGTGATGTTATATTTTCATTGTTGTTGTTGTTGTCAATGGGCTTCAATTGAATGCGTTGAAAATGACCCAAAGCTAACGAAAATGTTTTACTCGTGGTTTTGTTTGGGCGCGTGTGAAAACCCAGACGCTTATCTTTGTCCTCTTCTCTTTATATTTTATTATACCATCCATTCCATTTCTCTTTGCCATTCTCGTTGTTTGTCTCTGATTACTTTTTCAAGTTTAAGCATGTCTGCTCTTGCCTTTTAAGTCAGCTTGTTGATGTTTTTATTGTCGCTTTTATATATGTATATATATACTACATACATATCTTTATTTTTGGCTATCAGTTGAAATTCTCTTCCTTTTTTTTCATTTTTTTATTCGGTTGCCTTCGCTTTTGTTGATTATTTTGTTTTGCTGTTTTCGCTTTTATTTTTGATAAATTATTACAAGCATTATTTGATACCATAACTCTCAATAAAACAAGAATCCATTCGCTTCCCATCGTCAGTTTCTGCTAAATGAATCAAAGAATGTTTGAAATGGTAAATTAGAAAATTAGATCTAGATACCGCGCGTTTCTGTCACATTTTATTGAGTTATCAGAAGTATTTCTTGGAATAATACTCAGACAAACATTGTATATGTATTTATTTAAGAAAAGGCTTTATTCTCTCTTGGAATTTGGTGTTTAACAAAGTCAAGACATTATTTTTAGATACGCAGTTTAATTTCAATTCCTCATTAAGTATTATTATTAGAGGAATGACCAATAAATCTGTGGGAATATATATCTGTTAAAATCATAAACAAGATACATCCAACACCGCTACTCTTAGTTTTTCATATGTCTTAACTTAAACCAGATACAAGATACGATTATAAACCTTATATCTCCATTACTTTTAGTGTTCCGTGTGTTGATCCGTTTGAAACATAAACAAGATACTTCTAGAACCCTTCAATCTATATTAGTTTTGGTTCCTCTAATGTCCATCCGCTTAAAACTTAAGCAAGATACAAGGTAAATCTATAAACCTTCTGTCTACATTAGTACTTTTACTTTCCATGTGTCGATCGGCTTAAAACTTAAACAAGATACTTCTAGAGCCATTCTATCTTCATTACTTGAAGTTTCTTATATGTTTTTCCGTTTAAAACGTAAACAAGATACATCTATAACTCTTTTATCTCCATTACTTTCAGTTTTCCATAAACTTAAATAAGATACATCTGGAGCCCTTGTATCTACATTACATTTATTTACTCATATTTATCCGATTAAAATGTTAACAATATACATCTAACTCCCTTTTATCTACATTACTTTTAGTTTATCATATGTCTATTCGCTTAAGACCTAAACAAAATGCATTTAGAAACCTTTCATCTAACTTACATTTAGTATTTCAAATGTTAATCCGTTTTAAACTTTAACAAGATACAAGATACATCCATAAACTTTCTACCTACATTACATTTAGTTTTAAATATGTCTATCTGTTTCAAACTTAAACAAGATACTTCTAGAACCCTTTTATCTTCATTACTTGTAGTTTCTCATATGTTTATCCGTTTAAAACGTAAACAAGATACAAGATACAACTACAACCCTTCTAGCTATGTATATTACCCACTTATTCTTTTCCCCTTTCGGTACGTTTTTTCAGGCAATTACCACCCCAATTGTCTCCCGGTCAATGTAAAAATGTGTTTTGTTATTGTATTTTTCATACTTTATTCTTTTTCTTTTCGTTTTCATTTTATTTTTATTTGTATTTGCTTTACGCTTATTGCGACTTTAAAAATGTTGTTTGTATTTCGCTCTGCCATTGCTGTTGCTGTTGTTGTATTTGCTGTTATTGTCGTCATAGGAGGCGTCGCTGGAATATTTTTATTTATTTATGGTTTTTTGTTTTTCTTTTCTTGTTTTTTGTTTTTTTGCTTTTTGTTTTTGTGTTTGCCTGTTTTATTCTCAGCCCCGTTCTTGCTGGCGTTTATCGTGATAATACGTTTAAATACTTTTGGAGCTGTTTTTGTATTGCGATGTGTGTGCTAGTGTGCGGGCTGCATAAAAATAAACTGTTTTTGTTATATGAAAATGTTTTTCCAGCAAAACGATAAGAGAAACCGCAAATTGCGCTAGTTTCCATCGGTGCCGCCATATATTACCACCCCAAATAACACCCTAGTGCTGGCAGTTAGTCATTCCCATTTGCCTTGCGTGTTAATTAATCTGTTTCTGTTTTTTCCCCTCTCTTTTTTTATGGCTACTTGCGGATTTTCCCAGCAATCATTCATAACTTGTTTAATCTTCCAACTGATCGTTAATCTTTATAATAACTCTCTAATATCTAACTTCAAATTCAAACCAGATGTGACTTTTGAAGTAAACAGTTTTCGAGATTTGTTTACCCGAGAGATAACAACTCTTCTAGAAAGTTACAATCGCATATTTCTTCTTACCTTATTTTTCCTTACTCCACTTATCGTTCTCAGTCTGCACAATTCTTTTTTTTCTTTTGCACTGTAACTGCGACTTTCTCCCATAAATCTTTGTCCAACAAATTGCCAAGAAATCATACAATTTGTGATCTGCGATGGAGGCGGCAACACTGGCGCTGCCCTAACACACAAAGCTTTTCCTCTGTCTGTGAGTGGGTGAAAGGAGTTAGACAGCTGCGATTTGCTGCTGTTTTTTTTTATTTTGCAATTTCACTCGACTTACAGACACACACACACACACTCACATTCATATGTATACAGGTATAACTTGCTTCTTGTTATTTTTTTACAGTTAAACAAGATTCTTCGCTCACTGGCTTCCTGTGCTCCTGGGCGACAGTGTTGCCAAATTAGCTATTTTGCTGTAATTTCTAAAAGTTTACAAATGCCAAACGCAGAGATTTTAGCTAAAGTTGAAATGAGGGAAGAGTTATAGGTTGAAATAGTCAAATATTATATGAATTACTCGGAAAATCTCAAATATACTATTTTGGTAATGGGGATGGATCAAAACAATAATAATTTAAAAAAAAATTAAAATTTGAATGTTAACATACTATATGTAACTTTTTATTAAAATTTTTTATTATTACAAATAATAATAAAAATACTCATACCGAAAATAAAAAAACAAATTCCAATATTACTAAAATACAATAGTTGCTATTTCTTGTCCATTTTAAATAAGTTCTGGGTATAAAAACAACCATTAAACTATAACTACATCTTATCTGGTTATCTTGAAAATATTCTAGCTATTTCTAGGTTTTTATTTTCAGTGCTGATATAGCAGCTATCTTAGGCCCTGAAGAGTTAGTTGGCAACACTGCTTCGCGGCAGCCAAAGTCAAACTCAAAGACAAACAACAACAAGAGCGACACCCACGCACAAAGAAGCTTTGACAGCGCCAAAGAGCGTCAGGGAGAGCGGAAAAAAGCTCACATATTTATGCCAATCAAAGCTGCGACATTTTCGGTTGTCAGCAAAGTTCGAATTATTTATTTTTGTTGTTCATATTCGAATATATATATATGAGCTTGTGCGTGTGTGTGTGTGATGTAAGAGAACTTGTAAATTCAACGAAATGTTAATGAAATATTCATGCAAGATATCACGTAGCTTTAATATAGACACGACTACAAAATTCCATGACATCCATATGGAAATTTAGCTGTTGTAAACAAAGAGAGTAAGAGAGTTAACGACCGACCCTATTGAATATGACACTAAGGCCTAGACAAGTTAATTGGTAACAAATGAAATGCAACGGGTGAAATTCCTCACATCTGTATGTAAATCAATTGAATTAAATGTCCATCCGATAAATCGATCGATTGGCAGTCTAAATGGATTGTGGACTGTGTTTGTATGTGTGTGGAAGGTATATATGTGTGGAAGTTGTTCGTGGTAGATGTGTAGATATTAACAAAACATTCGCTTTATTACAACTGTTGCCATTTGGCCATAAACGCAATTTTCTTAGCCATATTCAAAGTGCGAACCTTGTATTTTTAAACTGAGACCTCGACAAACAGTTAAACTGACTCGGGCTAAAACAGAGCTGTGTTAAGCTTAACGTGGCTCAAACTAAGTCAATCTAAGGTTAAGGGAAGGCCACTTCAAGTGGGCGTGTGCGAAAGGTAAAAACAATATATACACACATACAGACAAACACACACTCACAGACACACGCACACACTCAACACTCTATGCAAATGTTGCTAAACATGTTGTGCCTTGTGTATCTATGAGATACAGCAGCTGCCTGTCGCAATACAGATATAGATACATATTTATGCAAGTGTACAAGTGTGTGCAAAATTTCAATAAGTCAGCGGCCAGACAGAGACAGAACTTAATGTCATGTTGAAAAAAATAAAACAACAGTTTTTTTATTTGCTACTCAGTAAATGGTTAGAACGGGTATATGCAGTTTGTGCTTAAGATAAAAATAAATAGCTATAGGTTATGTAAATATCGTGAATGATAGTTTTTTTATTTTATTTAAAAAAATATTTAAAGTACACAAAGAAGAAAAAGCATTTCACCTCATATAGCATTACTTATTTTCCTTCAAAACAATCTCTACATTTTTTTTTTTAGGTATATTTTCAATAATAATGATTCATTTTCAGCAACTTTATTGGAAAAATCCTACACAAAAGCTTTAAATTAAAATTTAGCAATATTTTAAGCGATAAAAATATAACATTTTTAATAATATTTTTTTTTTTGAATTATAAATAATGATTATTTGTGAGTTGTATCTGAAATATAATGAAATCAGTGTGATTTTTTTAAAATATTATAATATTTTGATTAATATGATTATAGTCCGTAGTTAATATGAGGGAAATTTGTTTTATTAATAAATATTATCTCGAGTTAAGTATTATTATTCACAAACCTAATTTAGAGTCTAATTAATCTAAATACTTTTATAATAGAATCTGTTTTTATGTTATACCTCAGTGAAATAAGTATATGTGCATTCACATTGTTGAAGACAATTTCAATAGGAACCAAAATAATAGATTGGATCTTTTTTATCTATGTACTATTGTTATATACTAACCAAATCATTAATTTTTTTTCTCAATAAATATAAGGGATTGAAAAATATTGAATTAACAAATTAAACTTCATAGGAAATAAGTATATGTGCATCATATGAAATAAGTATATGCGCATAATGAAAATAAGCATATGTGCATAATGAAAAATTAAAAAAAAAATGAAGAAATTCATGGATTTTTTCGAATTTTTTTTTTGCTTTCAAAAGCTTATATGTTTCTTTAATTTATAAAAAGCTAATTAATACAATTTTGCATTGAGTTGGCCAAGTTTTTTAGGGTTGTAGGGTCACTCTTCGATTACTGCCTTTATGAGGTAATTTATCGTATCAAACTGGCGACTATTCTTGAAGACCTAGGTTTCCAACAAAATCAATGAGAGTGGTATTCAACAACTCTTTATAGATGTCTGCATATGTTCTGGTTGGTATTAAGCACAGTGAAGACTCTCTAGCATACCCAAACGCAGCACAAATCATCAACGATCCTCCGCCATGGTACCGCTTATGGCATGTCTGCAGCGATTGCCTAATATCGCTCCAAAATTTTTGAAAACAGTCGGGTCCGTCCAAGTTAAACCTTTTTTCATTGGATATATAACGTTTTTGAACTCATCTGAAAAAATTTGTATTTTTCGTAAAATGCTAAACCAGCGGTCATGTGACGCTTCAATAGCCTGGGTATAACTTCGCGGGAAGCATATTTAACGGTATCGATCTCCTTCAAAACTTGATTAACCCGTCTACTGGATATGTCTAGCAGCAGTTGACGTTTTATTTCTGTGCATGACTTGAATCTTGAACGGCTTATCGGCGAAATTGCATCTTGCAGCGTTTATCAATTTCAGTATGTCTGCCGCTCCGTTTGTTTTGTCCATAAATTTCGGGATTTCTTAGGAAGTTCACCATAGTATTCCTATGTCGACTAAGTCTGGCGGCTATATAACTAATATTTTTGCCAGCTTCGGCCAATCCTATTATCACACCGCGGTCTTCCTGCGAAAAATGTGCTCCACGTGATATTCTGACGTTAAATCACATTTTTAAAGAAAATCATGTACTCAAAATATATAAAAATAGTTTAATTTACTATCTCTATATTAAAGAATATTTTTAATTTGCACTTCTGAGCTTATTTACGCGAAAATGTACAATATAATTAGTTTGCACATATACTTATTTCATATGAAAACTGGGGGATGCGACGCAATTTTATAATAACGGTTCTAAGACTAAAGCTCAAAGATGAATCTTTTAGTATGCATATGTTCATAACATATGAGTACACAAAGTTGCATACCTAAAAATAAAGTATCAATAAATTTGTAGAAAATACAACCAAAATAAAAAATGCACATATACTTATTTCACTGAGGTATATTCTACAGTTTTTGATAAATAATTATCAATCATTTATTGTAAATAATAAAGATTAGAAAAATAGAGTTTACTGTACTTATTTTTAAATGTAAAATTAATAAATTTAAAAATAATTAAACAAAAATTCTGGTACCTAATACCTGAAACAAAATATAAAAAAACAAAATTATAATACCCTCTGCAAGGGTATAATAACTGTTCTAAAACTATTAATAGGGTATTTTATGGTCAAACAGCGTGTATTTTATTAAGTTTTTTCAATGTGTTTATTGCATTTGCCTTTTGCTTTTTTGACATTTTTTGCTTTTTTTGGTGAAATCCAATTGAATGATGTGCTTGACGGCCTTAATGTCAGTTTCACTTTTTTTCTGGGCCTAGAAATGTCTAGTTCTACACATATGTATGTGTTAATTTAGAATATTTTGTGTAAAAATGATTGATGGAATTTTCTAGAGCATAAACATTACATAAATGGCAAATAGATTGAGATAAATGAATGTGAATACAGAAATTAAGTATCTATTTAAATTGTTATTCATGTTGCAATTGGAAATCTAATTAATTTTGTATCTTTTTCTTGCAGGTAAGCAAATGTTTACTTTTCTTGGAGTATTTGAATAATAAGTGAGTTAACGATCATATTTTTATAATTTACTAATGATATATGGGTGTTTTGTGAATCTTTTGCAAAGCTATTGTAGTGTTATTAATGATAGAACCTCTCAGTTCATGGCGGATTACTTTCAAAAAGTCACAATCGTCCCTCTACGGCGCTCTCTTTAAATTGTATTTTCAACATATTTTGTAGTTTTGGTTTTGAAAGATCACTGGACCAGTTTTCGTTTGAGAACTCGTTTACTGGTTGCTTTTATTGTTGTTGTTTTTTTTGGGTGCACACACTTGCACAACGATCGCAATTTACCTGTACATACCTTGTCGCTACGAGTGTGCTTTTATTTGGGAGCTTTTTAATTGAACCGGCCTCCAACTGCAGCTCCAACTCCATGTACGACCCTCGGGCGGCGGCGAATGGAGGTCAAGTCAAAAAATAAAAGAAGAAATAATAATCAAAAATGAAGAAAAAATGCGCCAAGAAGAGAAAATTTGGCCAGCTACGATCAGTGTTGTCAGTGTTCCAGGGCCCAAGAAAGATATATAAAATATTTAAGAAATCTATAAAGAGCTAAAAAAAAAAAATGTTCAGGAAAGCCAAATAAAAAGTTATTATAGTTTTATACGCTATGCCCATTCAAAATGGCTAAAGTGTCTTTGTGCATTGTATGCAACAGTCACAAATTCTGGATGAGCATCAACAGCAAAAGATTTGAAGACAATACTCTCATCCCATTTGTATTTTTGTAAAATATAAAATTTTTAACTGTCATAACTTTGGGTAAACTGAACCGATTTTTATGCGGAATGTCTTTTTTTTATGTTTTGGCTTCAAAATTTATTTTACACTAAACTTACTTAGTTATTGTGTGAAAATAAATATAATAAATAAATAAATATATAAATAAATAAATATGTAAATAAATAAATATATAAATTAATAAATATATATAATAAGAAATATATAAATAAATAAATATATAAATAAATAAATATATAAATAAATAAATATATAAATAAATAAATATATAAATAAATAAATATATAAATAAATAAATATATAAATAAATAAATATATAAATAAATAAATATATAAATAAAATAAATAAATATATTAAGAAGTAAAAAAATACATTTTCCTTATAGAATTTAGGCTATACTGTATTTTGAAAAAGTATCTAACTGTCAAAGAAGCTAAAATTCCCGCTAGCCGCTATTTCACAGTTCTGAAAACTCCAGAACTGTCGAGAAAATAGCTGAATTGTCAACACTGGCTACGATCTGCCGCTGTCTTTCTCTCTCTCTCTCTCTCTCTCTCTCTCTCTCTCTCTCTCTCTCTCTCTCTCTCTCTCTCTCTCTGTCGCACATTTGAGCGGTAAGCCTTGAAGTTGTTATTATGGCTGCTGTTTTTTGTTTTGTTTGTTGCTGCCAGCGACGTCAGCGTCGACGTCGACGTTTGCGTCACTTGCTTTATTATTGTTCTTTTTGCTGTTGCTGCAGCACGTAGCTGTCTCTCTTTTATATATGTTTGTGTGTGTGTGTGGATTGCTTTTGAGTGACAATGCATTGCTGCCTGTTTTGTGAGTCGTTCAACGTTCCACGTTTCTCACACACATGCACACGCACACAACGACGTGAGACCGTCTATGGAAATTGAATCTAAATTGGGTTAACAAGTGTTAATGGACAATTCCCAAGCCCAGCAGTAAATGCATCATAGCGAGTGCGAAATGAACAAAAGCAAAGTACAGTAAGCACGCAGCAGCACCGTTACAGTGTGAAAGGGTAGGCTTGGAATAGAATGGAATGGAACACTCTCCATTATGAACTTTCTTGAGTGCTTTTCCTTGGTATTTTCTGTGCATCAATACTGATAATAAACGTAATTAAATCAACTATGTGGCGCCATCTAGCGACCTGTTTTGGCAGAGATTACGCAAATCAGCTAAAAGGAAAAAATGGTGCAAAACAAAACACTTACAAAGTAGATTCAAATTAAATAATATCAAAGCTGCTTAAGTTTCGTTACTAGGCGGGCAACGGGGAAGTGAACGAGGGATAGAAATGAAGGAATCTTTTGTGAAAATGAAAACGCTGTGCAGTGAAATGTGCGATAAAAAGCGAGAGAGACACAAAAAACACACAAAATGAACAAAAATAGAATTAACAAGTTGCACAACAGCTAAGGGAAGGTGGAGTGGGGAAATTGAGGGGTAATTGTCAGTGCGGCTCCGTCACAACACATTAAACGCAATTATAGAAAGTCAATTGAGAAACAACGACAGCAGCAACAACAAAAGCAACAACGACAACAACAATAATAATGAGAAAATTGCGCGGGCGTTGTTGAAAGGCAAAAGCCGCTTGGGGGCCTAGCGCCTAGCGACGACTTGGCAATTATTTGTGTAGATATTGTGGGCGGTAAGCTTCGCCCTAACCTACCCCTATACTTCCCTCTTTTAGCTAGCTTTCTACTTATTTGCGTGCATCTCAATCTACACTACAAACTAATCCTTTTGCCATTAGGCAGAGTCTTAAGGCAAATGGAGAACTCATTCGAGACAAGAGCTGAGCTTACAAATTGCGTTGTTCTTTATGCGTTTTAGTGTTGCCTTTTTGGCTATTTTGTAGCTACACCTAACTATTTTGTAATAGCAAAAACTAAAAGAATTGAAGAAATTATATTAGTTAGAAATCTGGATATTTACAAACCCAATTAACTTGTATTTACTGTACAAAATCTATGTTATATAATGTTAAAGTAATATAATGTTAAAGGCAAACAAAACAAGCCGGAGAATCGGCTTGGCAGTAGGATGCCCAGAGCCAGTCTTCCTTGTTTTTATATGCCACTCCAAAGATTTCATACCCTTACATAACCCTGATTCACCTTTCAATCGATCGTACTTATGGCACCAATATGATATAGTGATGCAATTTAAACCAAATTAGGTCAGGATGTATGAGAAATATCCATAATAATGAATAATCTGTGAGATTGGTTGAGGTATGTCGAAAAACAAAAGAGTTTTTCATGTCGTTGATATTGACGAAATAGAGTTTTGGCTATAAGATGAAAAGAATATTTTGTCTTTCAACATAGTATATTATCCTAACATAAGCTGTATACAATATATTAAAAGATACCTTTTTAATTTTAGCTATTTCTAGCTACCTATTTTGATAAAATTAGCTATTTCAGCGGTTGAAATTCTGCCAACACTGTTGTCTTTATCTATGCTGTCTTTCGCAGGCTTAGTGCAAAGCTTATTCCACCTCGCTCTTTCTTCCTCTTACATACAAAAAAACTGCTGTCGTCTTGCAATTATTTTCTTATTGGCGCTTTTATTGTTTGCGCTTCGCTTTCTACAGGTGTGCTCTGCTGCTGCCTCTGTCTCTGCTGCGCTGTCGACGTCGACGTCGCTGCAGCGATGACTAATGGAAAAATATTTGTTATTGTAGCTATAATTAGTTTTCTGTTTTGCAGCAGCAAAACAAGTTTTTAGCTGACGTTTCCTAAACCTTTGTTTTGTTTTTATACTTCTTCTTCTTCTTGTTGTTGTTGTTGATCAATCTTGGTTTCAATATCAAATGTTTTTGAACATTTCCATGTGTGTGTGTGTTTTTTTTTTAAGTTTTATTTGCACAAGTTCTTTGCTTATTTTTAAGGTTTTCTATTGTGTGTTTTTTGAAACGATAAAAATGCGGATATTTATATGAAGAGATATGTGTACAAATATTTTCAACTGAAGGTTAGATCATAAATATAAAAGTTATTTAATGGAGTTTTCGAGTTCTTTGTGTTTTTCTTAAAGTCACATTTGTTTTCAGTATGAGATATAATTATATTCCCTATTTATATATATTTTTATCTTCTCATATTTCTGTCTCTTATTTAATTTATGCATTTTACGCCCAAGTTTTCAACATTAAATCGAGCATTACACAATATTTGACGCTAGTCTTTAATTTATGTATAGTTATACCCTGTAGATGGTGAAATAAATTATGGTATTTGTGTCTATATAACAACGAATTTACTATTAAATGTTGGAACTTTATAGGGAGACTAAATATACTATATTATAACATATCTTTTTCTAGTTATATACTGTAAATAATAAAGTAAATAATGCGATTCTGTCAGGTCTATATATCTATCTATATATCTATCAATATATCTTTTAAACTATATCTAGATATTGTAGCATATTTTAAAGATTAATTACTAAAGAGGCATGCAAAACTGAACAAATACTTTGTGGAGAAGTTTCTACCTACTACCAATTCCTCTGCTGTTGACTTAACTTTCGTATAAGCTTTTGAAATCACCATATTACAGGGTAACTTTAAGTCATATTGCTTGGGAAATACTGTAATTCTTTGACTTCTCAAATAGAAAAATCTGAATAATATTAAAATAAAACACGACAAAGTTATGCGACACAAATGTCGCACTGATTGGACCCATACCCCTAAATATTCCTCATTCTCCTCTTTGTGCTCGCTCTGGCTCTCTCTCTTTCTCTTTCACACATTCGTTCTCTACTCTTTTACGCCCCTTTTGTTTTTGCGTTTGTTCTGTCTGGCGTTTGGCGAATTCGGTGCAATTTGTGATAAATTCTCGTGTTGGAACTCGTCCATAAAATGCAGCGAGCAAAATTGCAGCAAGCAACATTGTTGCAAGTTGTTGTTGTCGTTTGTTTTTGCTGCTTATCGTGTTTCTTTTTTTCTGTACGATGTGGGGGTATATTAAATTTGCTAAAAGTATGTAATAGGTCTAGGGAAGTCTGGCACACCTCATATAGCCATGACCGTTTATCCGTCCGTATTATGCCTATAACAATAGTAATTTTGAGACTAGAGACTAGAGATTTGGTAGACATGGTGAATATCTTGGGGTCGATGTGTTCAGCAAATTTCCGCACGATGCTACGACCCCTTCTGCTACAGGGTATATTACGGTTGGGGTGCCGACTGTTCGGTTTGTTATTTTTGCATTTTGTAACTTTGCTTTTGTTTTTGTTGGCATATTAAAACAAATATTCTTGGCTTATTACAGAATTTAAGTTAAGTGTTTCGTTTATTTAAAAATATTGTCAACCCGCTCCCTTTTCCCCTTCCCACTCCCCCGCAACAGTCCTCACTTTGCCTATGCGGTTAAAACAACAACAAGAGTTGAGGTGCTTCTCCTCCACCTTTTCCTCCAACTTCTTCTGTTGTTATTGTTGTTATTGTTACTGTTGACTTCCGTGTGGCTTTTATGATTGTTGTTTTTGTTTGTTTTTGCATACTCGTAATTAAGCTGAAAATATTCGTTCGTTGGCTCTGCTTCTTCCCCTTCCTCTGCTTTTCTCTTGTGGCTTCCTCAGCTGCCTTTTTTTTTGTTTTTTGTAGCCATTTGCACGCATTTTACGTTACGCGACAGCGGCGCCAGCGTCGCTGCTGACGTTTTTCACAGTTGTTGACCGCTGAGTAGGCCAGTTGCCTATTGTTGTTATTGTTGTTGTTGTTTGTCGTGGCTTATGGAAATGGAAATTGCTTTGTTACACGCTGTCGCTGTGTTCCCTGATTAGAACTTTGCCTGAGATTCTATTTTAGAACTCGACTGATTATTATCCCATATGGAAGAAGATGCTGCGAGAACAGAGGCGCATTCTGTGTGTGTATTTATGTGTAGAAGATTGTGTGAAGAGGTTGTTTGGTTGCCAAGAGACCGTACACTAATAAAAATAGCATCAAATTACATAAAAGCAACAATAACAAGGTTACTTCTACTCATTCACCCCTAAATAAAAGCACAATAAAAGCTTTCAGTGTATTAGTAGGGGAAACAGAGCTTTTTACGATCAGAAAAGTTATCTAAGGACGATTTGTTACTCATGAAAAGCTTATTCCATTGAGATCGAAAGCTCTAGTACCTAGAACAGCAAGAGAGAAGTGCAGTAGCAAATAGAGAAGTAAAGAGAATTGCATAAACGATGGCACATTTTAGTTCCACTTATTTAAAAAATGACTTGATGAGTAGACAAATTCAGTCGAAGTATAAACTTGGGTGAAAAATAATCAAAAATGATCCCCTTAATTAAGATTTCCTTAAAAACTTTTAATAAGTAGCTAAAAATGTTAAAAAACGTCTGACAACGTAAAGAAGTAAACTGAATAAATTAAATAAATGTTATTTTTAGTTGAAAATATAATAAATTAATTAAGATTTGTTTACAAATTATCAGTAAATAGTTGAAAATCTTCATGAATATATCTTATTATTCAAACTTTTTGCATAAATAATCATCATATTGATATTTAAACAGGCTTAATCATTTTCACACTTAATTTATCAAGTTTTTTCTTAAGTGTACGGTCATTAAATAGTTTGCAGTGTATTGAATATCAAGTGCGTCTTCATATCATACCATATGATAACTCTCGCTTATTAATTTAACAACGTTTCGCTTTACTTTTCACTTATTTATCGTAAATATTCGTGCTCAAAGCTCATTAAAATGATTTAAAAGCTCTGCGACATTCCATAAATAATATAAATGCATTATGACAAGCTTTAGATTAATTAAAGCATTTTGTATAATTTATTCAATTAATGGCAAAATAGTAAGATGAGTGCCTTTCGTCGTGTTGTGTTACCCGCTTGAAAAGTCTTCCCCTCCCCTTGGCATACTTTCTTCCCTCTTTGTAGGCTGCTTTTTGACTTTGTGAGATTTGCCAGAAAATGCTGCAGGCGCACTCAAGGAGCAGGGGGAGGGGAGACGGGGCGGTGGTAGGGAAGGGGCAGCAACTGTCAACCCAAATGGAAAAGCTGTCGACGGCGCCAACTCTGCTCAGCTTTCAGCTTTTAGCCCACTCGACGCGCCAACTGAGTTTCACTGTGCCGCAGTTGCCAGTTTATTATGCCCCGCCCCCCTTCAGCTCTTTACCCCTTTTTGTCTGGTTGCACGCCTCTGTACTTGAAGCACTTTACTCAGCTCTCTTGCCGCTATTCATCTGTTTCTTCTGACTCATGCTGTTTATTTTTTTCCCTTTGCTTTTTTTCGCTTTATTTGTTTGTCTGTCGCTGCCCACTTCAAATGTTTTTTCAGCTTTAGCTTTAGTTTTATTTCTCTGTTTTTGTTTTATACATTTGTTGGCCTTATTAGTCATTGGCAATTCCGTTGGCAAATGTTGCAACCTAACCTTATACTACATGCCCCTAACCGTCTAATCCCCAACTACAATCCCAGCCCCAGCCTTAATCACAGTCATAGTTGATGACGTCGTCGTTGTCGTTGTCGCTGTCGTCTGACTCTGACCACGCTGCTTAGTCATTACCTTTTTCAAATGTCCTCGTGAATTTCACAAATTTTGGCCAATTTATTATTAAACTCCAGCGGTTATGGTACGGTGGAGCTTCATTTGAACGAAGTTTTACGGAATCGAGGATGACATAAATGTATGCGAAAAGAAATGATTTAAAATTAATGTATTCTTCTGAAATATATTCTATTTGTTTATATAAAGAAGTCCTGCTGTGATTTCAGGAAGAATTAAAGGTATATCTAATGAAGCTGTGGAAGTTTTAAAAGAATCCGACACAGTAATATCTTTACAGTATAATTTATATATTCAAATTTCCAGCGCTACAAGACAAAGCTTATAAATTAGATCGCCAGTTAATATATATAAATTATCTTAACGTTATTTAAAATTAAAATTGCATTCTAAGAGAAAATAGACTGAAGAGAATTGCAGTTACAGTTTTGCTGATATTTATGAAATTATTACTTTAGAAAATACAATGAAAGAAACTTTTCTACTATATTCAACCTCTCCTATATACTGTCTGAAATTAAAATTCCTAGCATATGTTTAAAACAACATAATATCCAATCTTTTCATGAACTGTTCCTTTTTTTTGGTATTCGTCCTATTGATAATTTACCAACTCTATAATTTCTATAGTAAATAATCTTCAATAGCATACATCATTATTATTGATAGATAAAGTTAATTATTTATTTATTCACATCCTAGCGCTATGAGAAATATATTATATATGAGATTATATTTAGAGCACTAGTCACACCTCATCGATACTTATTTAAAAATAAGTTTTCTTCCGCATCTAATATGTTTTTGTTATATTAAAGCGACCATTTTTATTTTTTTTTGTGAAATAAAGGGAATTTAGCGTATTTTCTTAAACTTCTTTTTTATATCAAAACTATAAGTAGTTTCTGAGATTTTTGTGCCTCAACTGATATAAGAAAGGATGATATACGAAATGGGAACATGTATATCCATGAATATTCTTGGAGCTTAAAATTGATTGGGTTTTACCATAGTTTTTTTTGCTGGTGATGGTATAACAGCTTAATAAGTACTTGGTTTTTCCTATATATTTGCATCCTTGTCGTTGTCCTTGACGGGCTTTTAATGTTTTGTTTTGACTAGCTGTGAAGGAGCCACTTGCTTTTGGTTTTTCCCTTCAACAAGCTGCGTCACTTCTGCTGTGACTTGCTTTCCCTTCGCTTCTCCTTTTCCCCGCTCGTATTGTAGCTCCTTCTTTTAGTTTATTATAAGCAAGAGAGGGCTATTCATAGGAGTTTACCACGAACTCCTGTTGGAAGGATACTTCAATGTTTCTTTTTTTTATATGTTAATTTATGGGAAGTTTCACTGCTTTTATGGCTGGCCACTCGATAAGGCATAAGCATACCCCAAGCCATCTTTATTTCTCTTGCTCTGCTTTCCAAACATCATTCCCTCGTGTTTTTTTCTCTCTCTCTCTTTAACAACGCGTAAATTATGCCCGAAAAAGTTGCAGTTTTCATTTCCGGCGAACTATTTTGCTTGCTGTTCTCGGCTTTCAGGCAGGATATTTTTTTGGCAGGTGTATTTCCACTTTGGGGTCACTTTATAGGCCTTTTCTCGGGGTCTTTGAACTCCTTTGGCGTTTTTGCGGCTCATAAAATATAATGTGTGGTTGTTGTGGAATTTTTTCTTGAAATGAAACACATTTTGTGTGCGAGTAATATTATTATTGTTTATATTATTATTATTATGCCATTCAGTGTGAATTGTGCGAAAATTCTTCTTCACGCAAGCAACGCAAACTAATCAAAAATTGAAAAACAGCTGGAGACAGTTGAGTGAATTGGGTAATTGGGAATATTGCCAAACGGGTCGATCCAATGCTTCACATATGAATTTCAAAATAGTTTCTATTTCTATATACCCTGTGCACATGAAATGTTTAACGAAGGGTATAAGATACTTTTGTAAATGTTGGAGAAAGTATATAAACCTTAAATGGTATAAGGAATTCTGTGGCTAAAGGAATATATTATATATTGATTGTATTTTATGTCAACTATGAGTGGGAATAAGTTGCCATCAAGAGATATTACCCTTCTGTGATGAGCATAAGGCAGCAGATTTATGTGCGTGGTATCTTCGAGTCTTGCATTTTAGTGAAGTGCCTTTTTGCTGTTTTCTTCATGTGCCAGTTAAAAGTAAAGGCGTGCCAATTGCTTTAACTAGACTCTGACACGCCCCTTAGACCCTCTACTTCTCACTATCCGTATCTCTCCCCTTCCATCTGCCTGTTTCTTCCCCGGCAACGCCCCGTTGCATCGATCCATATTTAAACCGATTATATTTGTGTAGCAAAACGAGGCTACAAACTGAATTATTCAGCATGCCTGGCAAACTCGTAACTGTGCATGTAGATGCTACATGTGGAGGCCTCAGCGAAACTCTAATAAAATATTACCATATACCATATGCATACATCTGAAAGCGTAGATATATTTATATATACACACATATATATATATATATTCTCGTATGTGAAGAGTTAAGTAATTTTAGCCTCATTAAGCAAGTGAGATTTTATTGGCTGATTGTGCAGGCGGAAACTCGTGTGCAGCCACGCCCACTTTTAAATAGACCTCCCCAACAGCGTCTTATCAGTCTTATCTGCTGAGCATTGCAATCATTGACAGCTGTGCTCTGTCTTAACGGTCTTCGCCTTATCAGCGGGGTCTTACTATTATCAGAATAACAGCTACAACAATTACAACTATAAGAAAAGCAATTGCATTTTTGCATTTGCATTCAATTAATGAATTAAATTTCAGTTTTGAATATTTTCCTTATCGCCAGACAGCAATCGTCGCTTCTCTGTCACTTCTCCTTCCTTTTTTCTCACTTTATTCACTTCGTCTCTTCCTCTAAGCACTTTAAACGTTGAGCCGAAAATTGCATTTATGCATTTCAAATATTTGCGGGGCAACAAATGCCAAAAAGCAGGCAGCAAGAAAGCAGCATTAAAGTTAGTGGGAAAATCTGAGTAGGCAACTGAGAAATGCCCTGTAATTCTAACAAAATAATAAGCATTTTGACATTTATATAAAATGTTTTTAGAGTTGGAAATATAATTTGAATATAATTTATTAAATAGTAAATAGAAAATCCTCTTCTAAATTGATTTCCTAAGTTTTGCATTAGATTAAAACCCATAGCGGCCTTAGAACAACTTTACTGATAAGTAATAATAAACCTGCAGCATGAGTTTCTTGTCAGGGTATTCAAAATCACAAAGCACATTCAGACAAATACTATAGAACGTTAAATTACAGGGTATTAAGACTCCTCCTGCTGACATGCAACATTAAAAAAATAAATTATATTGTTCCACTTCTTTTATAGTCTCAATAATCAATTAGAGTTTATACCCGCTATAATTTAATTTAATTACAGGGTATTAAAACGCCATCGCAGTCATGCAAAATGCAACGTTGTCTAAGTTTATTCGTTGTTTTTGCTTGCAGTTATTGCAGTTCTTGTTGTTGTTGTAAAAAGCACTCGACACGACACAAATTTCATTCGTTTGCACAGTGGGAACCGCAAGCAATGAGTGAGTGCTCTTTAAGCGTCAATGTGGAGGGGTTGTATGGTCAGGTAGGAAGGGTGCTGGACGGTACAGTTTTTGAGGGTAGTGTCGACTCTGATGTCGTTGCACTCACACAATCATCAGCAAGCACACGAACAAACATGGCAGAGAACAGGACATGCATACATAGATGATAAACATCTTGAAATTATGTCATTTTTGAAACCAAAACAACTCTATAGCAGGCAAATATTTAAGTATATACACACTATACGAAGAGTTGGTCTATTGTAGTGTCTAGAAGGGTGAGAAGAAATTGAAAGCATATATGCGAAGCGTGGTAGTAGTCTGTGCAGCCAGTAAAACGTTTACGAACTATGTTAGAAAGAATAAAGATAGAAAAAACTGATATCTCAACAGAGAATAAAGAAGGAAATACATGCAGCCAGTAAAACGTTTACGAACTGTGTTATATAGAAAAACAAGAAAAAACTAAAATATCAATAAAGAATAAACTTAACACAATATTTGCACATGGAATAGAACACTTGCAGTCAGTGAAACGTTTTAGAATTCCAATAGAAGAGAGAACACGAAGTTCTATAAATATTATACATTTATATTATTATTAATATATATTATTAATTATATAGATATATAGTACACATTCCCATTGGGTCATAAATTCCCAACAAACTATTCTCGTTATTCGCCATTTGTTAATAATAGATATTTCTGCTAAAATTGATAAATAACTGATACACAATCATAAAACTAAAACAATTTGCGTCATTTCGCATCGAATTTCGAAACAATTATGATAGAGTTAAGTTAATGGGAGGGTGTTTCTGTGGCATGGTGAGTAGAGTGAGGGGGAGGGGCCATTACAAAGTCCAATTCGCCTCGTTGGGCTCTTGGCTTTTCCATTTCCATTGCAATTTCAATTGGCAGTCGCGTTGCAACAAGACAACAAAGTAAATCAATGGAATGCGAATCAATAATCTTAAAATCGTGTTGTTGCTGTTACTATTGTTGTTATTGTTTTTTTTTTGTTTAACGCTCGAAATGCAATTTGCGATTTCATTTCAGTTTATAGCTTATGTCTTTCTCCTTCGTCCCTCAGCTATTCTCCTCCATTCTCATCACCTACGACTTCCTCTCTTTTCCTTTCTGCGTCTCAATTCACTCTTGGCGCTTTTCATTTGGATTTTGTTGTTGCGCCTGCATTTGGCCAATCAAATTGACACGCTTTCCCCTCCCCTACCCTCCCCACCATCTATTTGTAGCCCTGTTAGCTGCCACGCCACGCCTCGTCACGCCGCCCCCCAAGCGTCGCTTTCCATTTGGCTTAGATACTTTTATTTGCATTTAAATTACGTTGTGAAAACTGGCTTTGAATCGGTCACCTTTTTGTTGCCGTTGTTGTTGCTATTTTCATAGAGTTTTCCATTGGATTTTTTAATGCTTTCGCTTTGGGACTCTTGGGAAATGTGTGTGTAGTCGTCTGTGTGTGTGTGTGTGTGCGTGGGTGGTGAGAAACAAAATGAGCTTTGCTTCCATGAAAATGTTGAAAGATCGGATTAACATTTTAAACCTGTTGACTGTAATTAAAAGTTCATCAAATCTTTGCTTAATTGGTGCATATTAATGATAGAAGTAGTATATTTTTAGATTAAAAGTTCTTAGAGATATTTTAGAGATCAGTTAAGGAAGGGAAAGTTTGTATAGTGTTATTTTTGATGTGCTGTACAGAGAAAAGAGATAGAAACTGTGTGAAATGTAATATTGATGTGCTACATTACAGATGGGCATCATGGGAGGAACATCAAAAGAGTAGATAGATTAAAATGATTTGTAGTAGATTTTGATTGTAGATAAATACAAATTTGTAGTAAAGAAGAGCATTATACATATATGGTATTTCATTTGAGAAGTAGATATTAGTAGTAGATACGTATAAGTAGTAGATATTAGTAGTCGTTATCAGTCGTATTAGTATATATTAGTTCTTAGTATTTTGGGTAGATATTCGTAGTAGATAATTTTAGTTGGTATTAGTAGAATATATAATTTTATTAAGTATTCGTATAGTAGTAAGAAGTACATTTTATAAAGTTACTAAAGGAGTTTTGGATTCTAAGAATCAATCATTTCTTATGATTTTATATATTTATTAAATCAAGAACATTTCTACCG